>JBCIKM010472054.1:0-10257 GCA_039654465.1 Melibe viridis | reverse complement strand
AAAGAAGGAATTTGTTATCCAGCAAATGTATAGGCAGTTGGCTTCCCCTCCAAGAAGTGCAACCTCTACTTCAGAGAAGATCCCAGAAAAATGCTTGGATAGTTCTGTGATAGTGACCCCAATCAAAACTTGCACAGATCACCCCAAGTGTCCCTCAGCTAAGAAATTTAATTTTTCTTTGAAAAAGACAATCAGTGTGGAAAAACAAAAAAATGTCTACGAATAGCAGTTCAAAAAGGCAATTCAAAGTATGAGAAAATAAACAAAAAATAAAGAGACATGAAGAGAACTTTCTTGTCTGAAGAAAGAAATAAGAAAGCTGGAAATAAAGTTAAAATATCTGACCAGAAAGGAGAGTTAATGTGTTTCAGAAAGAAAATGTGAAGCAAGTGGCTAGCTGTGAGAGACTTTATAAAAAATGTTATGAAACATTGGGTTTTCTATGATATAATTGGTTGAATGACGACAGGACGGGAGAGCAAGAGAGACTGAAGTTTGAAGAAAGATATGAAAGTGCGTGAGAATACGATAAAGAGAGGAATGTTTTAGGTATTAAAAATTCACATTGAAAGATACAGCAGTGCCTTACTGTCTGTTAAATAGAAAAGTCTGTGCTGATTATTTGACTCTTTGAATTTTGCAAATATCTTCATTGGTTTCTAACCAAGAAATTCTAGTTTTTTCTTTTTATGATTTCGTCACAATCAAAAGTTAAATTTTATACAAAAAGGCACTAGTGTTACACTATTATTAATAAAATGAATAAAAATAATTGCACCTTCTTTTTCTATGCAGGAATACTAACACTTTGGTGGTTAATTGGTCAAAATCCATTAATTTTTTAATGAAATTATGCCTGAAATAGATTATGGGACATGGCAAATTGTTACAATGTTCCTATAGTGAAATTGATTGTTTTCAACCCCAAAATTAATTCATTGAAATATTAATAACTTCTGAGCTATTGAAGATAATTTAGAAATTTAAAAAAGGGTTTTAATCAGCTCAGCTGGCTGTTTCCAATGAGACCAAGTCTAAAACAAGTTAACCTGTTTTGTTTTTTTCACTAAACTGCCTATATTAAAAAGGAGGATAGAGAGCTCAAGATAAGCAGTAGTGCTGGAATGCACAACAAGATAGCATTATACGTTGTGTGTAAGCTTAGCTGTGACGTAGCTAGTCAGAGGTTTACGACAATTTTAATTTGGTTTGCATGCACAATTGGACTTGCGACGACGACTAGCTACGACAGGATATTCATCCGTTAACAACAGCAAGAGCCAGTGGGCCAGGCTTCGTACTCTTTCGTACCATTAAATTTTTATCTTATCTTTTCTCTACTCATTTTCACCTATTTTTACCATGTTCATGAACAACATATGAATCAAGTTTTAGTTGTCTTTAATGATCTTCTACAGTGCATATAGACACTTACATTTACAATAAGATAAACAACACATGATAAATGTCAAGATATTTGGCAACGGAAAGGTAAGCACACATACAACCCACACTCGCTTCATTTAATCAGTCATATTAGGTACCACAAGCGAAAATTCAGATATCATTATATCTCAAATACATTAAAAGCTCTTAGAACAGCCCATGAAAACATGAAGAACAAAAAAAGAATTTTAAAAATCTACCATAAACAAAAAAGTTATGGCATTTCAAAGTTTATTACGACTTAAAAAATACAAGCTTCAATTGTATTCCGCTTTTTGCTCCACTTTCCAATGACAACAATAGTCATCCATGCAATCAGCAATTATCAATTTAGTCTTATTCAGCTGACACACTTATTTTTAATGCATAAAATTAAAAGCAACAGCCCCGCCCTCCCCCCAATATTAACACAGAATAGTTGTTAGACCGTAGGCTTCAAATATTGCCTGTCAGAAAGATAGAGAGGGAAGGTGAAACTTTAGAGAGAGAGAGATAAAAGGAGGGACTGAGTGAGAGAAAACAGGGGGTGGGGGGGGGGGGGGGAGAGAAGGGGAGACTGAGCGAGAGAAAAGGGGAGACTGCGTGAGAGAGAGAGAGAGAAGGAGAGGGAAAGAACAGGGAGGTATAGAGACAGAGCTACCAGTATAGACCTCAGTGGAAAACTCTTGGAGAACTATTTCAGAGATTTCCCCATATTTTACTCACGTCAATGGTGCTGTGGTCCAGGACCCGACTTAAAGCTGTTGGTGCTTGTAAATAAGGATGTATCATTTGCACTTACATGCTTTCAATTTGATAACATGAAGGAGCGGCTCCGCCGAAACTACCCGAGCGTGCCAGGGAGGTATAGAGACAGAGCTACCAGTATAGACCTCAGTGGAAAACTCTTGAACTATTTCAGAGATTTCCCCATATTTTACTCACATCAATGGTGCTGTGGTTCAGGACCCGACTTAAAGCTGTTGGTGCTTGTAGCCAAAGTATAAGGATGTATCATTTGCACTTACATGCTTTCAATTTGATAACCTGAGGGAGCGGCTCCGCCGAAACTACCCGAGCGTGCCCCATTTATGCTCACTCACTGTGTTGTATGAGGTAGAGTTGCAAATCAAAGGCACGAAATACTACATCTAAGGGCGTCTTCATGTTATTTTGTTGTACGATGACTATGACCCCCCACCAACCCCTTCTTTTGCCCGCCCGTTTTTGTACACTAAATACTGAATTCTCATGAGAGTGAGAGTGCAATGTGTTGAAATATTGAAACCCCAAAAAGGGAACAGTAGATCTACTTATTTTAATTTTTAATGACGCCAAAAAATGAACATTAATTATTTTCATTTCAATCTCGTATTGTGTCCTCTTCATTTCATGTACGTAAAGATTCTCAGCGATTTTCTTGTGATTGTAATTTCTCTACTACATTGCACTTCTTATTTAATCAGTTGGCATTAACATCCCGTGATACATTACAAACAGTATTTTGTTTATATTATATGTAAGTGTACAGGTGTGATACACCCACTTGCCGGGGGCTCAAACCAACAAAACTCACAGCGTATTTTAACACAATATGAAATTTTGCTCTTCAAGGTGAGCATGACATATATCTTGAGGATTACATAAAGTAACAGCCAAATCCAAAATATACAACTTGAGCTATAGCCAAATTAAGGAGCTTTCGGGTGGATTGCACTACACCGACTTGCCGGGAAAAGGGTTAACTCCAGCGCCACCTGTGTGTTACAGGAGTCAGATGTTACACAAGCTCTTTTGCTTGACTAGTTTAGTCGGCACTTTATGCGGTAACATGATGTAGTCGTGGGTTGTGCATGAGCAATGAGAAAGATTTCAACGGCCGACTAAAGCAACAACGCTGGTTGGTTTTCCAGCATAGATCTTGTCAGCAGACCGAAAAACAGCAACATGTAACTTGACACTTTTGCTCACTTCGCTCCTTCAACCAAATGACACACTAGCACATGGCTAGAAGAAATATTTATTACAAGAAATTTTTTAAGGTTAGGACTTACAGTTTACTGATTAAAAAGTCAGATTTAAAAAAAATGTTAACACACCTGGAGTTAGAAAAAGAGTGGAAAACAAATATTGACACGGAAGTAGAACAAGTTACTTCTTGAGATGTAAAATAAGAAATAGGTCAAGCGTTCTGGGCCAGAACTTTTGGCCCAGTTAGGTCAAACATTTACCTAAAAAAGAAACTCAAAATATGTCAAGTGTTCCGGGCCAGAACGCTTGGCTTAGTTAGGTAAAATCTTTACCTAATATAAAAACTCAAATGATGTAAACTGTTCTGGGCAGGATCGCTCGGCCTTGTCAGTAGAAATAGAAACTTAAAATAGTTCAAAAGTTCCGGGCCACATCACTGAGTTGTGTTCAACATACAACTCAGAGGTTCATAACACATCTGACAAAGCTCATGTTGACTAAGTGATTTTCTGTCATAAGGAATCAGAAATTGCTAAGCGTTTGTGCTGGTTGCTTTAAATATCGACTACAAAAGAATTAAAATCATCTGAGTAGAACTTTATGGCTTTTTAGTCTTATTAAAAACATGAAATAAATGCATTGATTAATACTAATACACTCGTGGAAGACACAATAATATATATTTTTTAAATTATGATGAATTAAAAACTTTGTGTAAAGACGTCTTGACAGACCCTTACATCTTTTTAGTCATATCTATAATAAATTTTCCGACTTTTTGTCTGTCTGTCTGTCTGTATGTGTGTTATCGAACTCCTCCACCTAGAGACATCTGATTTTGATAAGATGTCAAACCAAAGCTCTCACTCTCAGGAATAGTTATGGGTATTTTCATCATAATTATTACCAGGAAAACTAAGAAGCTGGTAATCAACAAAGGAAGAAAAACGCATGCGGTTTTATGCATTTTATAACTTATTGGAAAAAGAAGTATTCACATTCAACCAAAAATTGAAAGCTTAACCATGTACTCATTGAAAGAATTGTATATATGTATATTGGGCTGGTGGCTACCAGCCAGGTGTTGGTGTATTGCAATTTAGTTGCTGAGATAAGCTGCAACGGGCCTTCTTGTCTTGTAAATAAAAGTGAAAATTAATATTGTCTGATTCGAGTCTATTTTGTGTTTGAAACTTCAAAACTGCTACTGTTACTACTACTACTGCTGCTGCTGCTACTACTACTACTACTACTACTACTGCTACCGCCGCCGCTGCTGCTGCTGCTACTACTAGTACTACTACTACAGCTGCTGCTGCTACTACTACTACTACTACTACTACTACTTCTACTACTACAACTATTATTATTATTATTACCACAACTACTACTACTACCAGCACCATCACTATCACTGCTACTATTACTTCTCCTCGCCCTTCTCATCCTCCTATTACTCCTACTCCTACTACTACTACTCCCACAACCACACGAAATAAATGATTCAACTATTATTATTATTACACTGGTGGAAGACACAATAAAGAAGATTGTTTTTATTTGCCAGAAAGTTATTTTAGTGTCAAATAAAGTATCTATATTTTTATTAATATACAAATAATAATAAAATGTAAGTTCCAGAAAAAAAAAAAAATGAAAATTAAAGTAAATATCTCTATCTTAAGCTGAAAATGAAATATAAAAACATTTCAACCAAAAATAATAATAATAATAAAATTAAATATATCTCTATTTAGATGAAAATAAATTATAAAAAAAAACTCTAAAAAAAATTATAAAATTAAAATTAAACTAAAAATAATAATAGAATGAAATATATGTCTATTTAGCTGAAAATAAATTATATTTTTAAAAAATTCAACTAAAAATAAAACTAGATATGTCTATCTTTAGCTGTAAAGAAATTACAAAAAATATTTAACTAAAAATAATATTAAATTAAAGTTTAAATAAAAATAATTATGAAATAAAAATTCAACTTAAAAGAATAATCATTAAATTTAAACGAACATAAATAAAATTAAATATATGTATATTTAACTAAAAATAGAACTGAATGATTCTATCTTTAGCTGAAAAGAAATTACAAAAAATATTCAACTAAAAATAATGATAAAATGAAAATTTAAATAAAAATAATTCTAAAACAAAATTTCAACTTAAAAAAATAATAACATTAAAATTAAACTAAAGTAAATAATAGAATTAAATATATATATGTAGATGAAAATAAAATAAATATAAAAAAATTAAACTAAAAGTGAGAATAAAAATTAAATTTAACAAATCATAAAAACTGATAATAAAATTAAAATTAAATATATTTGTATTTAGCTCAAATGAATTATAAAAACTTTTCAACTGAAAATAATAATAATCTTAAATATATGTATAATTAGCTGAAAATAAATGAGAATAATAATAAAATTAAAATTCACCAAAAAAATAATATTAAAATTAAATACATCTATATTTAGCTTAAAATAAATTATAAACAAAATTCAACCAAAAAATAAAAAAATAAAAATAAAATATGTCTATATTTAACTGAAAATAAATTTTAAAAGAATTTCAACAAAAAAAAATACAAAAAATAAAATTCAACAAAAAATAATAAAATTAAAATTCAATTATCTATATGTAGCTGAAAATAAATTATGAAAACTTTTCAACTAAAACTAATAATAATATTAAATATATGTATAATTAGCTGAAAAAAAATTCAACTAAAAATAATTATATAAATAAATAATCTAATTTTAGCTGTAAATAAATTGTATATATAAAAAAACTAAAAATTATAATAAAAATCAAATTCTACTAAAAATAATGATCAAAATAAAATATATCTATTTTTTACCTGAAAATAAGATTTAATAATATTTCAACTAAAAATAATAATAAAATTAAAATTCAACTAAACATAATAAAAAAATTAAATATATCTATATTTAGCTGAAAAAAAATTACAAAAAAGAAATTAAACTAAAAATAATCAGAAAAATTAAATTTTTTAATTTTAAATTTAGTTAAAATAAATTATAAATAAAAAAAATTCAACTAAAAATAATAAGTAAATTAAAATTAAATATATCAATATTTAGCTGAAAAAAAAATTACAACAACAAAATTAATATATTCAACTAAAAATAATTATAAAATTAAAATTCAACCTAAAATTAATAATTAAGCTAAAATATATCTATATTTAGTTGAAAATAAAATATTAACAAGATTCAAAATTAAATTTAAATACATCAATAGTTTGCTGAAGATAAGTTATAAAAAAAAAATTGAACGTATAATAATATTAAAAGTAAAATTCAACTAAAAATAATAATCAAAATTTAATATATCTATATTTAGCTGAAAATAAATTACAAAAATTAAAGACAATTAAAATTAATATTAAAAATATAATTCAAATAAAAATAATGATAAAAGTAAAATAATCTATGTTTAGCTGCAAATAATATACAAAAATAAAATTCAACTAAAAATAATAATAAATATAAATATATCTATATTTAGCTAAAGATAAAAAATAAAAAAGGATAATAATAAAATTAAAACTAATTATATCTATATGTAGCTGCAAATAATTATAAACAAAGTTGAACTTAAAATTATAATGAAATTAAAATTCAACTAAACATATCGATAAAATGAAATATATCTATATTTAGCTGAAAATAATTATAAAAATGAAATTCAACTAAAAATAATAATAAAAGTAAACTTAAATATATCTAAAAAGATATATTTAAAAAAAAAACAACTAAAAACTATAATAAAATTAAAATTGAACTAAACATAATAATAAAATTAAATATATCTCTATTTAAAATAAATTACAACTAAAAAAAAAGATAAAATTAAATATATATTTAGCTGCAAAAACTTATAATAATAAAAACAACTAAAAATTATAAAAAGTTTTCAACTAAAAATAATAATACTATTAAATATATGTATAATTAAATAAAAATCAATTACAAAAAAAACAAAAAAAATTCACCTAAAAATAATTATAAAAATAAATATATCTATATCTAGCTGTAAATAAATTATATAAAATAAAACAACTAAAAATTATAATAAAAATTAAATTCAGATAAAAAAAATAATGAAAATAAAATATATCTATTTTTACCTAAAAAAAGGTTTAAAAATATTTCAACTAAAAATAATAATAAAATTAAAATTGAACTCAACATAATAATAAAATCAAATATATCTATATTTAGCTGAATATAAATTACAAAAAAGAAATTGAACTCAAAATAATAATAAAATTAAAATTGAACTAAACATAATAATAAAATTCAATATATCTATATCTAGCTGAAAATAAATTACAAAAAAAAAATGTCAACTAAACTAATGATAAAATTAAATATATCTATACTTAGCTGTAAATAAATTATATTAAAAGAAAAACAACTAAAAATTATAATAAAATTAAAATTAAACTAAACATAATAATCAAAAGAAAATATATCTATTTTTACCTGAAAATAAGTTTTAAAAATATTTCAACTAAAAATAATAATAAAACTAAAATTGAACTAAACATAATAATAAAATTCAATATATCTATATTTAGCTGAAAATAAATTACAAAAATAAATGTCAAATAAATTATGATAAAATTAAATATATCTATATTTAGCTGAAAAAAAAATTATATTTAAAAAACATGAATAAAAATTCTAATAAAATTAAAATTGAACTCAACATAATAATAAAATCAAATATATCTATATTTAGCTGAATATAAATTACAAAAAAGAAATTGAACTCAAAATAATAATAAAATTAAAATTGAACTAAACATAATAATAAAATTCAATATATCTATATCTAGCTGAAAATAAATTACAAAAAAAAAATGTCAACTAAACTAATGATAAAATTAAATATATCTATACTTAGCTGTAAATAAATTATATTAAAAGAAAAACAACTAAAAATTATAATAAAATTAAAATTAAACTAAACATAATAATCAAAAGAAAATATATCTATTTTTACCTGAAAATAAGTTTTAAAAATATTTCAACTAAAAATAATAATAAAACTAAAATTGAACTAAACATAATAATAAAATTCAATATATCTATATTTAGCTGAAAATAAATTACAAAAAAAAAATGTCAAATAAATTATGATAAAATTAAATATATCTCTATTTAGCTGAAAAAAAAATTATATTTAAAAAACATGAATAAAAATTCTAATAAAATTAAAATTGAACTAAACATAATAATAAAATTAAATATATCTATATTTAGCTAAAAATATATTCCAAAAAAAGAAATTGAACTAAGATAATAATAAAATTAAAATTGAACTAAACATAATAGTAAAATTAAATATATCTATATTAAGCTGGAAATAAATTATATTTAAAAAGAAAACAACTAAAAATTATATTAAAAATGAAATTCAACTAAAAATAATAATCAGAAGAAAATATATCTATTTTTACCTGAAAATAAGTTTTAAAAACATTTCAACTAAAAATAATAATAAAATTAAAATTGAACTAAACATAATAATAAAATTAAATATATCGATATTTAGCTGCAACTAAATTATATTTAAAAAAAAAACAACTAAAAATAATAATACAATTAAAATTGAACTAAGCATAGTAATAAAATTCAATATATCTATAATTAGCTGCAAAGAAATTATATTTTAAAAAAACAACTAAAAATTATAATAAAAATGAAATTCAACTAAAAATAATAATCAAAAGAAAATATATCTATTTTTACCTGAAAATAATTTTTCCAAATATTTCAACTAAAAATAATAATAAAATTAAAATCGAACTTAACATACTAATAAAATTCAGATAAATTATATTTAAAAAAAAAACAAACTAAAAATTATAATAAAAATTAAATTCAACTAAAAATAATATTCAAAAGAAAATATACCTATTTTTACCTGACAATTAGTTTTCAAAATATTTCAACTATAAATAATAATAAAATTAAAATTGAACTAAACATAATAATAAAATTAAATACATCTGTATTTAGCTGCAAATAAATTATATTTAAAAAAAAAACAACTAAAAATTATAATAAAATTAAAATTGAACTAAACATAATAATAAAATACAATATATCTATATTTAGCTGAAAATAAATTACAAAAAAAAAAAAAATGTCAATTAAATATGATAAAATTAAATATATCTATATTTAGCTGCAAATAAATTATATGTTAAAAAAAACAACAAAAATTATAATAAAAATTAATTTCAACTAAAAATAATAATCAAAAGAAAATATATCTATTTTTACCTGAAAATAATTTTTCAAAATATTTCAACTAAAAATAATAATACAATTAAAATTGAACTAAACATAGTAATAAAATTCAATATATCTATAATTAGCTGCAAAGAAATTATATTTAAAAAAAACAACTAAAAATTATAATAAAAATGAAATTCAACTAAAAATAATAATCAAAAGAAAATATATCTATTTTTACCTGAAAATAATTTTTCCAAATATTTCAACTAAAAATAATAATAAAATTAAAATCGAACTTAACATACTAATAAAATTCAGATAAATTATATTTAAAAAAAAAACAACTAAAAATTATAATAAAAATTAAATTCAACTAAAAATAATAATCAAAAGAAAATATACCTATTTTTATCTGACAATTTGTTTTCAAAATATTTCAACTATAAATAATAATAAAATTAAAATTGAACTAAACACAATAATAAAATTAAATACATCTGTATTTAGCTGCAAATAAATTATATTAATAAAAAACAACTAAAAATTATAATAAAAATTAAAATTG
>JBCIKM010471946.1:0-10258 GCA_039654465.1 Melibe viridis | reverse complement strand
ATATTCTTGTCCACTTTCACCTTGTCGAAATATTAGACCTCAATAAAGTATGTGCCTAACCTACTTCTACTAACCTGTTGGATATCAACATTAGATCACTGCTAAATAACAACAGCTTTGGACATTTCAAATGAGTTATTAGTGGCTACAGTTCCTTATATCAGTCAGGGTTTATGAAGGAGCTCATTATAAGGTTCTTTAAAATCTGTTCTTTATAACCATCAGTTCTTTATAAGACGCCGTATGGTAAACCGGCTCATTGATCTTTCTCAATGAGCAGATACCACCAAAGGCAACAGCAGCTATTGTTTGGCGTAAGATCGAGTAATACCACTCATTTGTTGCTTGTACGCCAAGCAAGATAAGGCACGGTGGACTGATCATCTGCCTGTCTTTATTTCTTGTGATCCAGAGTTTTTCCCGATACTGCTAAGCCGGTAAAAAGGGGTATGGATAACAAAACAAAACAAAGCAAAACAGTTCTTTATAAGAGTGTGCTTTATAAGTGTGATCGACATGTCAATGAAAACAGTCAAGGTGCAGATTTCAAAACTCATTTATGGGATACTATTTGTCAACGAGGAATCACTTCAGAAAATAGCTTGCAGACAAAGTGTGCACAACTTTCTACTTTCACTTTAATATGATTTTTTCATGGAGTATCAGACTTTGGCATTGGTCTCTGTACTTCGTGACGGTGAGTTCAATAACCGTCTACCACTCGTTTTCGGAAATATCAAGCCTACAAGTGTGAGGAGATTGTCTTCAAGAATTTCGTCCAATAATTGAGTTAAAATATCATTACAGAAAATTATTCAGCGAATGAAATTCAAACAGAAGTATTTGAGGAGACAATCGTCAAGGAGAGGGTGCATCAAAGAAGTTACACAAGAAGCTTTTAATCTCTTTGGGGTGCATCAAAATAAAACTTGAATTCAACAATATTTGCGGAGAAACTGATGGAATCTCCCCTTTCTTTGAAGGTTGAAAAATCTCACCACTCATATTATGTTTGACCGTCTGACAACTTTTTTATATGTTCGCTTTCTAGGAGAGATGTTCTTTTCTCTTTTCATTTAGCTGTCTAGACTTGCTTGGAATCAGCTTGGAATTTTGCCCTGAGAGTGTAGCAACGGCGCTATCCCGAATTTTATTTTGTAAAGGGGATGGTCATTCTCTTGTCAGATTTCATGGGTCTCAATTTTTTATCGTCACGTCCTCTGCATGTCTCCATTACTGCAGTTTTTCTCCTCAATTAAAATTATTGATGCAGCCCAGTACTTACACATTAGAATATATAGTATGTATAGATTGTGAAAGTCATCTTTGTTTATTTAAATGCACTGTACCTTAAGGAACCTCAAACTAAAAGTTCAATTACATCGGTGGCTTTCTTAAAAAGAAGAGGGATGAGGCTAGTCATGCAAAAAATTCCTCCTTGAGCCCCATGAGATTTTCAATCGGAGTACTTCTCTTTGAAGTGATGAAAAAGCGTTTTTTTTACACATTATTTCAGTTTTCAAATTCAGTGATTTTTTTTCAACATCAGACCTAACAATAGTTTGCTCTTTTTCTGTCCATCAAAGCCGTAGAAAAATTTTAAACTTTTTCATATAATGCCATTTCTAAACTTTGTTCATTTTGAGACACGATTGGGCAATGACAGCAATAGTTAAGTTGTCAGGTTCTCAATCCGAAGAATGTGGGTTTGAATCCTCCCTGTTCCCCTTTTTTTGTTTTGTTTTGTTTTGTTTTGTTTGGTGCGACATTATCAACTTCAAACTTTCCTTGAAAGCTATCTTGGGGACAAATAATAAAAGAAATTTATGCAAAGACAGAATCACATTGGGACTGAAAAGAACTGGACACAGAGTTTAATCCAGTCATAACTGGACGATGATTGAGGTGTTTTGGACATGCAACAAGAATCAAGACAGTTGAATTCTTTTACAATAAATTCCTTTTGACAGGTTAACATATCAGTGTTATCAAGGTGGGTAATTTTGCTGGTCCTACATATTTCCAAAAGGAAAGGACTAGGTACTTGATTCTAGGGAGTATGTATATATACAGACCTTGTTGAGGTGTGATGTTAGTAATTAGTAGCAAATCAACAAAATTAAAACTGCACTTTCTCAATATTTATTAGAGTTTGATACATCTTGAAGAAAACTGGATGTGCACTCAGGATCTGTATTATCTATCTCTCTTTATTCATATTGTGCCTAATGGGAATAGTGTCACTGCCGAATATCATGTAAAAAATCTTTTATAATTTGTTGACATTCTTTTATCTCATTGGCTTTTGTTGATGTGTTTTTTGTATCTTGTAGTGGTTTCATCTTCTGTGCATGGGTTCCCTTTTATAAAACCCAAATGAGCTTGAAACTGAATTAAATTTGTTGAAGGATTTAATGCTTGCAAGATAATTAAAGGTATCAAAAGCGTCAGCTAAGGTATCTGTTTTATAAATTCTGTTATATCAAAACATCTCTTGTTTGAATCATCATTTCTTGGACAAAAGCTGTTTAAAAAAAAAGTTTTCGGGGCTTCTTTTTTTTAATGTGTGTTAAAAATTAGAAATAATTGATGTCTTCTTATATGGTCATCTTTTATACCTTTCCAGATATATGAGAACTAACTGATGATTGGATGTTTATAAATGGCATTGCCTTGAAACTATGAAGACAGCAAATGGATTCTATTCCTGATGCACTTATTCAAGATAATGAGGAAGTTATCAAGTGGCGCAAACTCGAGTCACAAAATATTGTGCACAGGCTGATTGACAGAGAAACATCCTGTGGGAGACCTGGATCTGTATTCAATCGAATCAGAAAATTTTACACCCACATTGTTCCAAATTTGAGTATTTTAAATGTGGAAAAACCACCTTGTTTCCTTCGAAAGTTTTCACCAGATGGAAGGTAAATAAAATCTCTTCTCTTTTGTCATTGATTGTTTTTGAAACTAGGTAACAAAATTTCAACATTGCAATTAATTGTATTCAGAATATAAGGATATTTTGATTATATTAAGAAATAGTTTTGTTGATTTCATTCAGAAACTTTTTTTTAGATAATAAGCCCACCTGACTAGAGATGAGCATTCTTGCAAAACTATGGTAGGACAACTGTCAAGGGATGAGTATAATTGGAATGTGATAGTGCATTGTAACATTTTTACTACTATTTCTGTATCAGCATGCATTTACTTTCCTTATAAAATTTCAATCACATATTGATACTGATATTATTTTCAAAATAAAGTCGTAGAAATGCTAGAGTTGATTAAAAACTGTTTCGTGTGTATATGGATATGGACAAGTCTATAAATTAAAAAGTGACTGCAATTATTATCTTTTAGATGTCTGTTGTCATTCAATAACTTGAGAGGATTTTTTTTACCTAAACAGGCTTTGATAGTAGAATACTGAGTAATGGGTAATTTGTTCTTTATGACTTTATGTGTGTTTTCATCTATTAGTTCTTAGCTACTTTTGACCCTGGGAGAGCTGTGTAAGCCTAATCTGGTTTGGGGTTAATGAATGTTTTCTTAATTTTTAAAGGATAGTTGTTGCAGATCACAAATTTTTATTTCTTAATATGTTTTAGACATTACTTTTTTTCATTTGTACTACCTACTCCTCACAGGTTTTTTATCGCCATCTCGTATGACCAGACCTCCATTGAGATCTATGACTTCAAAGGATCAATGGCTGCTTGTGACATTGTCAACAAGGTCAAAGGTGACATCGTGCCTGGCCAAGAGCCTGTTGAACCTGAATCAGCAAACATCAAGAGCAAAGCATTTCACCATTTCCTTAAAAGACGACACATTGTGACTGTTACTGCAGGTGATGAAGAGCTGAACAGAGAGTGTAGTCTCTTCACTGATGACGGTCGATTTGTTATTGTAGGTTCTTCGCATGAGTTGTCAGATGAACAAACACATCGCTTCTATGATGTCTACAGAAACAATGAATGTATAACACCCAATTACAGACTGGTGCCTGAGGATTACACATTGAGCATCATAGAATTGAAAACTGGTGAGCTTGATGATGGGTGAAATAAATTAGAATTCTGTGTAATTGAAAAAAATGATCCTCTCAGATTATTTTGAATAATGGGTGTGATTTATTACAGAAAGGAAGAAAGAAAAGACTTTGAATTTGGATACCTATTGGATACATAAGATGGCTGTCTCTGTCTTTTTCTTCCCCTTAAAATGAGGTTCCATTTTTTCCCTCTTACTTTGGGAACCTTTTTGAAATGCTGTTAATATGTGTATCAAACTTTTTGAAATAACCCTCTTGCTTTTAACATATTGAGAGGGAAGAGTTAGTTTTGTTATTCTTAAAAAAAACTTCACAACTGTGGATGTCACAGATTGGAAACACTTTCTGTCAGAAATTTGCAGATTAATAGTTCGATGAAACATTATTTATTAAAGTTTTTTAATGAGTGTTTATTTTTTGTAAGCAGATCTTAATACAATTGTTTTTTTTATGTTTCTTTAGGTGTGGTCACAGATCAGCGTCGGTTTCGTATGGACAAGATCTATCTGTCTCACAATCAAGGACTGTATCTCTATGGGAGTACGTTAGCAGTACTGTCAGTGCAGCAGCAAACTATCCATGTCTTTCATGTGTCCTCAGAGGGAATGTTTATTGAAATGAGAACCATTGGGAAATTTTGCCACGATGACGATGAAATTTTCTTCAGACAGACAGCTCCCCCTCTACCCAGAGGGCTCAGTCGGGCATTTGCTGATAAGGTAGGTTCAATGAGCGTATGTAGAAGATTACTATCAAGACTTTTATTGTTTGTAGTTATGTTTGAGAATGAGATGAGGAATATGAATTAAACAAGAAAAAAGGGAAAAAGTGTATTTTTCTCAGAAAAAAGATCAAATCTGGACCCTAAAACTTGCACCAAATTATGTACCACTAAGTGTTTTTTTTGTCTGCACCCTCTTTTCGGAACTACTTTGGGACTTCAATCTGTTCTTTTTTCTACGCGTTCTTTTTAAGCCTGTTAATTATAAGGCTTTCTTTCTTTGTTAATCTTTACCTTTAGTACCTTTCAATGTAAGATTTAATTGCTATTAATTATAGGTGCGATCTGTTATATATAATATTATGAGCAGTACAGGAAACATACTAACGATTATTATATTGAGCTTGAAAATTCCCACTTTGACCTTTTTTCCTCCTCCTCCTCCCAATCACTCTTGTTGTCCTTAGTCCATAAACTCCTTGAAGCAACGGCTGCTAGTGTATCTGTACAAGGCTGCCGGCAATGGTCACCTGGACCAAGGGGTGAGGTCCTTCTACTGGGCCATGGACGATGTGCTCAACCTGCGCATGGGCAAGCTGCAGCTGCTGGACGAGGAGCACCTCCTGATCAAGTACGCCAGTGAAGAGGTGGTCACTTGGCGCTTCGGGGACCCCACCAACATGCCCTCTCTGTTTGTAGTCTACAATATGAACACCACAGAGGTCAGTGCAGACTAGATCAGACCTGTAAATCCTCAGACAATTGTTTTGATTTTTGTCCAAAAATAATCAGATCATTGCAGTTAAGCTAATTATGAAATTTCGTAATTGTCACATCTTTTCATTGTAATATGTGAATTCCCGTCCTGTGCTCCAGTCTCTTTGCCTGCAAACCAGTATCAGGTGCATTCATTTGACCATTCTTCTTAAGTTTATTCTTATCCGACGGTAGATTCAAAACTGAGCTATTCTTATCTAGATAACCACTATACGCATGCTAGTCATGGAAGTTGGTGCGAGTCGTACTTGGCACCTCCAGCTCTCTTAACTCATGTATGTTCTGTAATCTATTCTAAGGTTATAAAAGTGCTAACTTTCTAAGTGTGATTTTTTTTTTATTTGGTGGCAAAACGTATGAAAAGTTGTTAAATGATTTTTTTTTACAATTCTTTTCAGATTTTGGGAGTATACGAACACACATCCCCTAAACTTTTGCAGTTAATGGAAAACTTTCAAGATCATTTCCGTAACTCATGGCTTCACCTGCAATCCCAGTTCCCTTCATCACCGTCCTCATCAGTTCATGCCAGGCGGATCCAGCAGATGTTCAAGTGGACTCTCATTGTAGCAAAAAATGGAGGGCGAAGGGAGGCAATCTCTCGTATGCTGACTCAGCTTCCTATCAGTGCCCAGTCATACAATTGCTCCCCTTACCTAGACCATTCCCTCTTCAGCTACGATGACAAATGGGTGTCCCAGCTAGAAAGGCCAAAGACCTGTGGAGACCATCCCATCCGGTAGGATGAACTGATGATTTCCACTTTTTAAAGTTTCCTCTCTGTGGGTAATTTAACAAAGATTATGGAGATCATCTGATTCAGTATGGTGAAGGGGTTGAATTGGGCTGTATTAAGTTTTATTTCATGCTAATTCTTTGAGCTAAAGATTTTAGAATGTTATGCATATATTTTGGTTTCAGTCTACAAAAAGCAAGAGTTTGGATAAGTGAAGTAGATTATCAAAAAGAAGACTTCTTTGGGCACCAGACAATTGGAATTTTAAGCTCTCACTGCAAGCCACTTATTCTACGTCAATAACAATCAATAGAATTAGCAAAATAACCTCAACATCATCATTATCAACAAAAACAATTAATGAAACATGCTCCTAAATAAATCCCAAACTAACGTCTTGCTTTTTTCATTACATTTGTAATGCAAGTTGACCTCGTCAGATCTAGGACAATTATTAGCTAGAACTCTATTTTGCTCAAATTTTGGCTGCATCATTTATGTATGCATAATTTCACATATTATGTCCCTCTTAATACTTAATGATTTCAGGTTCTTTTCAAGAGATTCAGGAATGCTGCGATTCAAAATCAACACAGGATCTGGGGAGAGGAATCTTGCTCCACCAAGTCGTCGGCTTGTCGCCTTTGTCTTTCATCCATTTGAACCGTTCGTCATAAGTGTGGAAAAAACTCAAGCGGAGTACAGAGTTAATTTTCATATTCGTAATGCACCATCATGAAATCAAAGGAAGTCTAATTGCTATCACCAAAATTCCCACTGTAAATAATATCACCTCATTTTTTTTTCATCTTTGTTTTGCAAGAAATTTGTGTGTAAGGTTAGTTTTGTATGTTCAGTGAGCATATGTGAACTGATTGGTGCTAGATTGTTGGTGGTTGGTGGTGCTTGTACATTTTGTAGGGTTAATGAATACAGTTTGACTTGTGGGTATTTCAGAGATTAGTAAATATAATTCGTTATTATCATTGCAATGTTTTGATTATTCGCACTTTGATAAAAAATTGATAAGAGATTGACATGACTATGGAAAGCGCCGCCGCCATAGATTAATTAAACTCTGTGCGAATTTGTGGATCTTATTGGATGAAAACATCTTGCAGCTGTTTTGGTAAATGACATACTGAATTCTAGTGTTATTGAGAACTGTCCTTTTCTTCTCTTTTTTATTGTAGGAAGTGGAGAGGTAGTGGACGTGACAGTGTTATTAATCCCAAAGCAACTTCTCTGATGAAGTCATGAAGTGGTCCCTTGGTGCCGTTGATGTGATTGTAAGCCATTTAGGAATTTACAACTGTCCTATCGACTATCCCAAACAATAAGCAATGTCATCCTTTCTTGGACTTCCTGCTTAGGCTGTAAGCTGAAGCCACCATATCCTTGTCTTTGCACCCCCCCCCCGTAAAGTTATTGTATTCCCTCAGAGCTGATGGGCAAGAAATGTCAACGCATGTTCTATCTTTCTGTGCCCTAAGTACAGTGGTTTTGTCTGTCCCATGGAAGTTTGATGCAACCAAAAGGTCTTGTTGTCCATCCACTTTATCACCATCCCGAGCCTGTAGGCGGATTTTTTCTGGCTCTTAGTTATACTTCTGCCTCAGTTGACAGCGTTGACCACTTCTCTTTATCTCACTAATGGTTCTTCTCACCGTACTGACAGCATTCACTTCATTGTGTGATCTGCTGCTGTACGATTTGTTTGCTTTTGTTCGACACAGAAGCAGGCAGCTTGCTGTGGATTATTTCTTGATTGATTTTGAATTCTTCGATTAAAGTCAATGTCTCACATGCTTAGAAATTGGCTTTTCTGGGGTTTTATTTTTGCTGATGTTATAGTTATTGGCTCCATCATAATAACAATGACAATTTATACAATCCTATTTGATAATAAATCCACTGAAATTTGTGGGCCCAGGTTGTCATCACTTTTCCTGTAGTCACAATCACCGTGACTCATTACCTTGTCTGTAAGCATTCCTGATGGTATGCCTAGTCTATGTGATCTGATGGTGCAACAACTGTTTTATTCCCTTGCTTTTCAGAGTGGTCAACAAAGGAAGGGGTGAAAAATTTTTTTTTTAAAGTGAACATGATAATTTCTATCTTTGAGGAGCTTGTTCTGGCTTATGACGACGCTCTTTCTCAATCCAAATCCATCAATACCCCAAGTTTGCTTGCCTTAGTAGACATCAAACTTGGATATGTACAATCAGCCATCATTCACAACTTATAGCTCTGCTTGACTGGCTTGATGACACAATACTGCTTCAAACAACTCCCCGGTTATTTGGGAGGACAACCTAGGGGGGGGGGGGGATGGCCCTCGATTCCCTCCCTCGCGCTTTCCCGAAACCGACAGCTCCCCATTCTTATCGGATGGAGCGCCAGCCTCTTTGCCAGGTCTGATCGGAAGACTATGAGACGTGTCCACAATTGGGTAACAGGAGCCCGTGGTCGTCGGGAAGAAGAGGACAAAACCTAAACAGCGGCAAACACACATTTCCCTTCAAAACCTCCTTCCCTAATTTTTTTTTTGAGTCCTACGGTGTTCCGTCGCCAGGTATCCCCTGGCGGTAACACGGAAGTGGAAAGAAAATCCGACCCAAATTGGAACTGGCCGCTTTGGAACTCTGAGAGGAGCAATGACTGAGCCACGGAAGAGGACGCTTGGATGTCCGCCACGCGCCGCCGCCGCGTGATTTGGAAAGGGCGATCCAACCACTCGTACCCTCAACAGAACAATGCTTTCATCTACATTCTGCTGTTTTCTTACATTATGCAAATTGATGGAGTTGTGATTCAGACTTTTGATGAGTGGTCTCAATTTCCACATTTGAATTCTGCTTCAAACAACCATAGATGAGTGGTCTTAGTTTTCACAGTTTGTCTAGAAATGGCAGTGTTCTGTTATGATCATTCACAGCTGTGTCCTGTCCTGTAGGGATGTTGCAGTCAGATTGTATGGACATAATTTCTTTGCAGAATCCTGAAGTTATAGTGGCAAAACATGTCATGTAGGGAGAGATTTGAGGGCCATGGCTGTGTCTGTCTGTCCTTCTCCTTCCCTTCCCAACAAAGGGAGCTGAGCGAGCCTTGGAAGAGGAGGTCTGGCCAACACCGCACCTATCTGGCCGGGCAGCGTGAGCGGAAAGGCGAGCCATACACTCGCACCTACACAGGATGAAATTCATGGAGGTTTTGACGTGCTAACTTCATCTACAGTTTGAAATTGATCCAATGCGAATCTGATATCTGTAACTTTGTCCAAAAATAAGGTAGAGAATTTATTTGGTAGTTCTGACCTATCACAAATGTTGGGGAGGTTTTTAAACTCATTGCGTCCAAGTAGTTCATCATGAATGCCAAAATTTTGTTTACATGTTTTAGAATTGCTGAGTTTCAATACAAAATAATCAGATTTAGCTTTATTCACCACATATTTCCAACGATGAACACAGGCCTTGAAAATGCCCTTGTGAACATATGATTTCGGTTTTCTGAAACATTTTTTCAGCTTTATGACACTCAGCTCGAGAGGTTTTTACTTCAGCTGTTTGCTTCTTGAGGGGTGTGTGCTGGTCCAATGTGTTGCGGACGCATTCATTCCATTGTTCTGTGTTGGTTATTTCACCAGTTGAGAGAGATTCCAAAAGGTCAGATTTAAACTTGGGGAGATCGATACCCTTTAAGTTGCAGGACAATATTGTCACTTTCATGCGTTCAGGAAGGGGAATTTTCAGTTTCATGAGGGAAATGTGAGCTTCATTGTCCATGATCAACAGGACTTTTTTTTCCTTTGAGCACCTGGTGAATTCCACAAAGTATTTGATAAATTTCAGGAAAATGTCCTCGTTTATCCAACCTGACCTTGTGGCCTCTCCCACTGTGCCTGTTGGAGCACCTCTGATAAAATGTTCTTGATATTTCACTCGAGGAAATATCATCA
>JBCIKM010471838.1:0-5000 GCA_039654465.1 Melibe viridis | reverse complement strand
TTATTTATTTATTTATTTATTTATTTATTTATTTATTTATTTATTTATTTATTGACATGTCTAATTTTCTTTATTTAAAGTAAATTATATCATTTATGTCCATAATATGCATTTTATACTTTAACCATCAACATAACCAAAAGCGCTTAGCACCTTCTAGCTTAAGCTTTTGCACATCACCTAACCATCATTAATCTTATTATCCCCCCCCCCCCCCCACCCCTTATGACGCCGTAGGTCTTTGGTCATTAGACATGCTGTTGATAGTAGCAAATCGGTCATAAATCAAACCACGTCTAGAAGACGTTTTGTAACTGGTCTACTCAACCGTTTATTCTTTCATTTATGTAGGTTTAAAAAAGTGTTCCTTTTATATTATAACATCACTTGATTTGTAAGTAAATGATCAATAGAGGTATTGTGCTGTAAAAGAGCAAACAATTTATTCATTCATTGGTCTATTTTTAAATCATGTCGCTGGTTCGAGTCTCTTAACTTGTAAGTCCAGTCTTTACTTTGACATAGGGGTTAAAAAGTTTCAAGGCAAAAGGAAAACTATCAAGCAGATTGACTTACTTGCTTAGACCATATTATCTGAAACACATTTTCTATCTGTCAAAACAGCAATAGAGGTGACGAGTTTTGTACGTCTTTATAACGATACTGTAGATTTGAAACTAAGGTTTTTCTATCAAACACACGAAAGTTGTCGACTTACAAGTTTAGGTACTGGAAGCAGCGATATCATCTTTTTTTTTTACATTTGAAGCATGCAACCAGAAAACTACTATCTAACACGTATAACCAAACTAATATCCACATGCTCTGTATTAAGGTAACACGAGATATCGTGGAACTGATGGTAGAAATCATTTTTTTTATGGATTTTTCAGTTTCCGGGACAACCTGGGAAACCAGGACCCATGGTAAGTTGTGTGGTGGGGAAGAGTCTGGGATAGGAAGGGATGGGGGTTGGGACTTGGGGTAGCTTGTGACAAAAAAGGAGACGGGAAGTTGCATGCAGAAACTTTTGCAAAGAATTTATACGAGGGCGATTTGGAAAGTAATGAGAAAATCGTATATCTTGGAACGTTTTCTTGTCTGTTTGTTTTTAAATCGTAAGTCAATCCAATTTAGATTAAACTTTCTCACTTTGTTTGTCTAGATTTCAATGCAGTCACCTTGAAAATCGGTGCATTTTTTCCAACGTTGTGCCAATGAATTTATGATCCCCATCTCCCCTCCCCCCCTCCCACCTTTTGAAGTAAGTTCTGTCAAGCTTAGCCACCCCTTTCATTCACTTCTTTCTTGAGGGCTTCATCGTTACCGAACTTCCATATGTGTGAAAGCAATTTAATTTGCTTGATTTTAAAGGGTCTTGTCATCCTTATGAGGTCACCAATGCGATCAATGGTTTCATTTCGGGCAGAAGATTGAGGATTGGCGTTTTTCAGAGCGTGGTCACTCCTCAATGCTAATAACATGCCCTTAAAACAAGCTACATCAACGGTGGACTTTGTTTCTGCTCATAGAAATGTCTCCATATGTGGCAACAGTATTGTTTTTGTTCATAGAAATGTCTCTACATATATGATACATGTGTTTTTGTTCATAGAAATGTCTCCTTATGTGGCAACACTATTTTTCAAAATAAAATTTGAGTCAATTTCCCCCCATATTTCTTTGAACAAATCTTACCACATCTGCTGTGATCTCCATGTGGTGGTAACTATTGTAAAAGTTACTACACTTTTCACATAACTTTTCAAATCGCCCAAACTATAGTATTGTTACCGCTGACAATTAGAAGTTTTTTTGGGGTTGGTTTTTTTTCATTATACGGAGTTTTGATTAAACGATTTAAGCTGTTTTCTTCTTGTTGTTTTTTTATATAATGTACACATTATGAATTCCAAAAATGCTAGATAGAACCTCAACATGTAGAAATGTTCTTCGGTTGTCTTAAAAAAGTAAAGAGGAGTCTCAATGCAAGCTGTATATAGTTTGCCGATGTTGATGTGTTTCTCATAGGAAACGAAGTTAAAGGCTACTTGCAGATCCAATAAATGGTGATTTTTGCTTATTTAGACCTTATGTCTTGTTGGATTATCAAAAGTAGCAACGCAAAAGATGATTGTCTTCAAGATGTGGACAGCTCGACTTTCAGTGTAAAAAAACCTGCAAAATACCACGAGACAAGACGAGAAGTTATTCTGACCCTTTTTGTCATACGTTTGTGTGATTTTGATTTGGACATAACCTCTTTTTATTATTCAAAATGATCAAGTGCACTTTTAAATTTCTCTAATTCGACCGACCATGCAGCACTATCTTGTTAATACTATTTTAAAAAAGCATTGTGTCAGTTTCACAAGCAAACCACTCAAGTTTGTTGTTGTTTGTACAGGAGAGATAAGAAAAAACTGATGTAAACAAATCAAACGAAGCGGACAAAATATACGCGAAGTGCTTCCACGTTGTCGTTCAATAATCAATAATCAATTTTAAGATCTGATAGCATTGAAAAATACGTGAGTATTTAGTCAAGCTATATTCAATTTCTATAATATCTCGATTTCTAGAACATTCAGAGCTCAATGGTTTGCTTGCGGCGCCGACAACTGGGTTTTACACGGAATCATACCTTGCTATTTACCTGTAATTACAGCTTTGCACCAATTTAAATTATATAATACGTCCTATATTCACATCAAACTTTTAATTAGACTTTGCTATCATTAATTGCTTGAGACGTCTCAAATAAAGCTTCTTGTGGTGATGTTACACGAAACTAAGCGGCAAAATGGCAATAATGTACGCAGACTTCTTTCTTGTATAATGCATTTTTGTACCAATGCACAATAAAATTAAGCCGATTCCTTCCAACACAGAGTAGTGTATTTTTTTTTTTTTTACTATTGGGCTTTTTATAACGCACTCGCTCTTTTCGTTCATTTTGCCAAACATAAATTTAATCCTCTGCTTTTGCTTCAGCTTATTTTTATTTTTTTTAAATTTTTATTATTATTTTTTTTTGTGGTCACCATCGACAATTTGATAATTTTGTCATGGTGATATTATAAGGGGTGCATGTACTTTAAACATGTTAGTATGACTATATGCGGGATAGAAGAAAAAATAAAACAAAAAACAAACACACACACAGTTCCTAATTGTGATGTCGACCCTTTAAATTGCTGATAACGCAAAGAATCCTAGCTCTGCACAGAACATTCTCGAAGCTCTACACAGAACATTCTCGAAGCTCTACACAGAACATTCTTGAAGCGGGTCGATTCATCAGATTTAACAAACCTACTCACATAACTATGGCATCGGATTTGATATAAATAATATTATATTTTCCTGATGAATGTGCCATTGGTCGTTCGTTTTCCTTGTGAGTCACTATTTCTACCTGCACTGAAACCCTTTTAGCCCGAAACAACGAAGAAATGGCGGGGAGCAGACACCTTGAATCAAAGGTTTCGAAAATAATAATTGTAGGAATACGGTGTCGAGAGGGGGAACAAGACAAAGCCATAGAGACAAAGCCTTAATAGACTCGTGTACGTCTGTTAACGTCTTGTCTCTATGGCTTTGTCTTGTCCCCCTATCGACACCGTATTCATACAATTATTATTTTCGAAGACTTTTAGCCCCATGAGCCACGAACGTGACGTTCGAAAATATTTCAAATCACACCAAAAATATTTTGATCCCGGGCTAAGAGGGTTAAAACCAAACTCCACCACTCCACAGGGGACATCCATGGCAACATTTATTCTGGCAAAACAGCATTAGCAGAAATTATTATTGTCTCTTGAAAAATAATTTACAAGTTATTTGATTTGATTTTGATTTTGCTAGTTACTTTCATCGCTTGGATTTTGATAGAATTCAATTCTAGATTTGTGTTAAAGATTGATAATATCGTTTTTGAGTACGGATAACAAGTGGATTTTAGATCGATTTTCTTTTTATTGACGAAGGGTGAACGAAAGAAACAGTCGACAACATTGTTGATTTCCATGAACAACCCCCCCCCCCCCCAAAAAAAAGAAGAACAATAAACAAAAAAACAAAAACAAAATACACTTACCTTACCTTACCTTCCTCGCGATAAACACATATTTATTTTTGAAGCACCTTGCAAATTGCAGGGAACCTCTGTACCTACTACTCCAGCCATGATGAATGGAGTTTTTGGAAGATGGAGATTTTGGGGTGGGAGGTAGGGAGTAGATGAAAACGGGGGAGGGGGTGGGGGGGGCGTCAGGGCCTTCCTTACCTTTTGCGGGTAGGGCGTTTTAACATAATATAACATAACAGTTTAAGGGCCTCGCAGGTTTTAGCCTTTAAATGCCCTGTATATAAACCTTAACTAAAAGGTTGAGTAACGAACTTTTGACGAACGAATGTTTGGACAAGCCTGTGTGACGTAACGTGCATTGAAATTATTAGATATGAATCAATGATACTCTAATTTAAAAGTAAGTGACATCACACATGTCCGTAAGTCATTCGTCAGACAAGGTTCCGTCACTCAGCGTGAGAGCACGAATCTGATTTACTGAACTCCATACTGCTGGAACTGTAGTATGTAAACAGACTGGTATATGTCTGTTACCGGGAAAAAAGTAACTTCGTTGCAGCCGAAGTTGATAGTGATAGCTAAAAAGGGCAACACAATATATTTAAAAGTCACTTTCCTTTAAAAACAAAACAAAACAAAAGCAACCATGACGAACCAAACAAAAAAAATGAAACTAGGGACGCGTGTGATTAGAGAAGGTGTGTGTAATAGGCAGATAAGCTACTTTTGTGTTGATTAAGTAGTAGCTACTTTGTCAAAATCATACTATTTTACCATTTTGCCATTTTAATCTCTTATATCTCTCATCCCCGCCACCACCACCACCACTCTCTCTCTCTCTCTCTCTCTCTTTCTCTCTCTTTCTCTCTCTCTCTCTCTCTCTCTCTCTCTCTCTCTCTCTCTC
>JBCIKM010471728.1:0-10259 GCA_039654465.1 Melibe viridis | reverse complement strand
CCAATGAAGTTTTTATGTCGCCCCTTTGGCTTTACAGCCCAGCTATGAGACAACTGGGTGTAAAAGGCCTGGGGCCTTCAATACACTGTGACCCTAGAGTTATGTACCAAAAGGCATGAAATAGGGGGTGATCGTTGAAACCCTAACGAGACAACAAAAATAGGACACAAAGAAAAAAGGGGGAAAAGTAAGACAAAGGCTTCAGTAGAAAAGAAAAGAAACAGAAGTAGAAGAGCCCACCAGGAACTAACACCAACCACCCACCAATAAAAATAATTACAGGCCACAAAAGACAAGTATTGGTTAAAAAATATAAAAAAGGTGATCGGTCTATTGGTTGTAATACAGACCATCATGACTCCATTCAATCTCCTGAATACAGGAAACATTAAGTCCAAGCTGCATATTAAACTTAGATAATACTTTATTAGTGTAGTCAACACAAATTTGAAAAAAAACACTAAATGGTAAAAGCAGCTGTCAACACCAATGAAAATTAAATGGTTTGAACAGAACACAGCGGTTTTAAAGACTTAAAAAGCTATGATAAGGTGTAGCCACCTGAAAACAGGAAAATTTTTTAAGACTTACATATACAAAGCAAGAAAGAAAGAAAAAATCCTGATGAACATTACCAGAAATAATGAATATACCCTTGTGCAAGTAAATCGAGACAGTGAGCATTTCTCAACTCCATTTATAAAGGAAAAGGAATGGATAACAAGGGGAAAATAATGGTTTACTCACTTTGCGAATATTCAAAATTTTTTATATTTGCACTTTAAAAAGGCTTTTTAATTACTCTATGAAACTTTGAATGCATTTTTTTTAATCTTTTATATGAAGACAATTAGATTCAGACTGCCCTTTGTAACCAATACCTTGAATTGATAATATTTTTTTTCTGTTTTCCGAACCTCAATTTTAGGCATATCTTTCATGGTTCATCAAATCAGTTCACTAGGATTGAACTCCCATCAGATAAGAGATGGGGATCAGATAGAATTGAGGCAAAATACCAAAGAAATGTAAAAGTTTTAGGTCAAAATGGTAAAAGACATTTTAGTTTGTAGATAGCCGGAGATTTGTTTTGACACCTGTTCAAATCAGGCAAACGAATGTTGGGAGTGAGAGAACATCACTACACACATTCCATTTCTAACTGAGTAAGTAATTTTGTAATTCAGTGCTGAGTTTAATGATAAAATGGCATCACAATGATGATGAGGGTCTTGGCAACACAACATAAAATATTAATACAAAATATTAGTGCTGCCATTAAATTGAGCTAAAATATTAAGAGGAATTGTGAGCTTTTTCATATTTTTTTACACACTGCCTAAATAAACTTGCACGAGGGTATAGATCAAATAGCTTGACATTTTAGACCGGAAAGAGCAAACATATGATAAGGATACATTTGGAAACTTTTGATTTGAGATTTGCCAATACAACTATTAAACAACAATGAGATTCAGTAGGACATTATGTTATAACATAAATATTTATAGTTATTCAGTTTCACAAAGACCATTGTGTTATTCAATTTGAGCCAATATGACAAATTACCATTTTGACTGTTTCATGATTAATCCAATGACTTACAACAACTGCTCCAGGCAAGAGATGTGGTGCTATAAGAGTTCCTTAGGTATAGGCATCACATCTTTTTCCATTTGCATATTCATGAACTGGTATTATTATGGTATACATGCTTAACTCAATATCCATGTCCTTTAGCTACAAGATATATCCACCATGCAAAAAGCTTTCCCATTCACTTGTAAAAATCACATATAAAATATTATGTGCATCTTTCAGGACATTGTTTGTATTTATAATCTTCTTCTTCAAATCAAATCAGTAAGGCAGCAAAGCACACATAATCATACAAGGCCTCTTGACATTATATTATGGCAAATTCAAGTTCAAGAGAGAGAGAAAAAATCTTTTTCTGTTTCGCCAATTAAATTTTGTAATCTGTAATTCTCTTGACACCTTGTAGAACCCACTACTGAACTACACTTGACTACATCACGCTAAGATCAACGTATTAGAGAAGCTTCCAGAGGCCCACCAAGACTAAACTTGCTCTTGATGTGTCTAATTAGGCCCGCATCGACAGTAATACTCAGTTCCACTGAGTCAGTTGCCAAAATTGAAGAAGAAGAACTGGACACCATAAAGGCATAGCTTGGACAATAATTTCTGGAGAAAACATCCTGTTTTGGACCACAAACACTGAAATAAGCGTTAAATCTATTCCTTGACAGCTACAAGCTGTTTTGTAATTAAGTTAGTAAGGGCTACTGAATTTTGATTGAGGAAATACTTACAGACATCAACAGCAAGGTATAATTTTCAAAGTAAATCTTCCTCCATACACACAAGTACTAGTGATTACCAAAGATCAAAGATTCATACTAGACAGAGCAACTTCCTCACAAACACAATGTATCTTTCAAACTGAAAGCACAAAATAAATAAACAAATTATAAATAAATAAATGCAATGGCAAATGAAATGTTACTTTAAATTTGAACACAAAGTCACCTGAAATAAAAGAAAAATCTCAAGCATAAATAATACTGAAAATTATGATGAACAAAAATCACAAGTAAGTGATTTGTGAGAAAAAAAATGAGAGCCTACATGTTTCAAACTTGTTAAGTGGATAGTCAAATCCATTTGAGAGAAAATTTGAATTATCACACCTGATTTCATTCAAATGACTATTTAAGCTTGTGGGATTGATTTAAATTTTTGACAAGAGCAATATTAAGTCAAAACCCACCCTTTCAAACACTAACAAGTTTTGAAAAAAAAAAAAAGAGAGTGGGAAATAACAAAATCAGAGTAATGTCTCATGGGTGGATCACTGCAAATTAATTTTGTTCGTGTACAATATCACAGTCATACCACAAGGCGTTTTTGGATGTTGAAAATGATAGACATGCACAACATGGTCTCCTCTTCTGACATAACTCATCAAATCTAACCGTCAATAAAATGGCAGTTCCCAGCATCTAGCCCCTTCAGCAGTTTCAGCAGCAGCAGCAGTTTGATAAACAACAATTAATTGAACAAAATAAAAAAAAATAGTTAAAAGTCAATCCACAACAATTCAGATCTGTGCAGTCCAAGGTAATAAATTATGTTCATACTTCTATCACTATCACATTTTCTTCCTGTCTCTCTTTCTCTCCCTGTGCGCTTTTTAATACAATACTTTCAAGAGGCAATAATGCATATCATTAATAACTTTGTCCATATCAATCTCTTTCTCTGGAATCTAATGCCCAAGACAACACAATACTTACTCATGTCATTAGGGTAAAAATTTGGTTACCACATATTATTTGTAAAAATTTAGTAAAACTTGAAGAACTAAAACTTGCTAATGGTGTAAAACGAACAATTTAAGTACAGCAGATGGAATGTCTGGAACAATAAATGTCGCATGGCTATCTAGAATTCATCCCGAATAGGTATTGCACCAGATCGGCAATAGCCCTCACAGATAAAAGATTTCAGTGGGATGTCTTTAGTTTGGTGGAAGCTGTAGACCGTCTCCTCTTCGTACTCCCCCATCACTTCCTTGCAAATGTTCTGCAACCTGAGGGAAAGAGAGAGATGCACAAAATAATAGTAATCATAATAATGACAATGATGATAATCTATTTTAATGGAGATAAGATCATGTGACCCATTCACAAAAGGCTCTGAATCTAGACCGTAAAACAACTGTAATTTTTAAATCACAAAAATATATAGCTGAAAATGGCTGTTAAATTTTCAATGGGTATCTTTTCAATATATACATAATTCATAACTCTGGCGTAGACGGCTGCATGGCTTAGTGGACAGCTATGCTGCTCCCTATCTCAGCTGACACAGGTTCGATTCCGGTCTGGGGCTATCTTTTTTTTTTTTTTTTTGGTCATTTCGTTTGTTTTCTGTATTTGTGTTTGACTATTTTTTTGTGACTGTGTTTGGGTGTCTTGCGTCTGTGTGTGTTTGAGAATGTGTAAGTGCTTCCATACTGATAGGCAACTTTTATTCTTAATATTCGTTCAAAGTTTGAACTAACAAGAATTATATTCTGACCATTTGTAGAAAGGGGCCTTTCTAGTAATGAAAATGATAATAATATAAAGATGAAAACTGTTCTGTAGAACAGGTCAGCGTTTTTCAAATGAGCTCATTGTCACAGTGCTTCCTTATATCAGTCAGATTTTCTCTCTGCTTCCCTTTGTGAACTAAGTATCTGTACTTTCTATCAAATAATCCTCTTTAACAGTGTTCTTTTAAAAAGTAACTGTATATCTCTTTTCATTGCAATTCTATCGATGTCACTCTCGCTATTTACAAAAGAGGAACAAAACTAGTACATAAACATACTAATAAATGTCAAAATAGAAAAAACCAAACAGATAAATTCTTTCAACAAAATGCTTTTTAAAAAGTTAAAATGTTTCATAAAAGACAAGTTTTACAGGGTAAGCTTGATTTCAAGAATAAGCCTGTAATTCATTGCCAAAACTTTTCAACCCCCCCCCCCCCACCCCGTAATCAGTTATCATAAGCCCCTCACCCTATTTTTGTTCTACAGTGAAACAATAATTTTGCCAACTAAAGAACAAAGTTCCAACAAATAGGAAACATATGCACACACACACACATGATCTGGATTAATTCGGGACTGTCATAGGTTATCTCCTCCCCATTTGTCAAACAGTGGACAGCTCTGATTTGCATCATTAGTGGATCTCTACTTGACACTTTCATAAAAATCGACATACAGCGCAGCAGACGCCTTGCCCGGAACTATGTAACATAAAGTTACAGAACAAGCTTACAAGACAAAACTTATCATGACTGACCACAACAATGTTTTCCGTAATTTTTTATTCTTTTCCTTGGGTGAATTTTCTGTCCGGAGGGCTACATTACACTGCCTATCTTCCCCATCTCCAACACACTATTGTACACTCAATGATAATAATAAGACCCATCATTATACAGCAAAGTATAATCAATAGTACAGTATTGAATGAGAAACAATTTAAGTCCCATGTAGATGATATGACCACCTTCCCTTCCCGCTCTATCTTTGTTCCAGCTCTCCCCACACTCTTCAAAGGAATGGACATATCACCTTTTGGCCCATTTACCGCCAGATTCCACCATGCCAGACATTGTGTTTGCCTCCAGTCCTTCCCCTGACAGATAGTTCCTGCCTTGGACGTTCTTCAGTCCATACCTAGAGAGCAGACCAATTAAATGAATACAAAAATTGATGCATAGTACTTTTCTTTCCAAAGTGAGTTTGTTGGGGTTTTTTTGGTGCTAAGAGCTTGTTTTAGAGCACCACAACCTATGAGTGTTGTGAGTATCATCAAGTTAAGTCATCCAAAAGAAAACTAAGAGTTTAAAATTAGTTATGGATTTATAAACCGGATGACACATGCACTTCAAAAAATTTATAACGAGATGAGATACATGGGAGAAAAATATCAAAAGTGGATGAATAGGAAGTAAGTGGTCAAAAATATAATCCCTCAACCTGCTAATTTGACTACCAATTTTGATGGACTTTTATAGAAACTAGGATGAATAGTGAGTCATTTGTGGAGCTTCTCTGATGCAATCTGTCGGTGAAGATAACTGGCTTAAGAAAATTTACAATTCAATTCCTTATGGGGCATGTTCTTAGGCAGCAACTACTGCACCTTTGAAAAAGTAAACGTGGACTGCTGCTGCAATGCTTTTTAAAAAAAAAAAAAAAAAAAAGAGCAGTTACCACAAGTGTTTTTGACACTCTTCAGAGAAGTATTCAGTGGTAAGTTTTCTTTCACTTTCAAACTGAAAATACTATAAATTTCATGACAAAAGTGTGAAGAGATGTTTCATGTTCTAACTTAAATTCACTTGATCTTTAAGCACTGTTAAGCTTTAAAATTGAAATCCATTTTTCTCTCCTGTTGATATATTTAAAAAGTCTCACTCTCTTGAAAATCAATATTTCAAGGCTCCATTCAATCTTGACATGAAAGCCCAAAGGAAATGTTTATATGACAAATTTCTTTAAATATCAAAGTCAGAAATACTTACTCTTTGTATTCCATATTGCAAACTTCCTCTGTGACAGTAAGGATCTCAGCTTCTGATAACCGCTCATCTTTTTTCTTCCTCTTCTCAGCAGCTTCAAAATTCTTTGTCAGCTGAAATACATGAAACACATAAAGAGTGAACACACTTTCAGGCATCCAGTTATCTTGGAAAGCCCACAGCTATACCAGGTTTATTTTCTGTATGCTGCAAAATGTTGGCAATGCAAAATTTCATAACACTGTATTTGCTATTTACACTTAATCAGATGAAACCAAAATTAGCCATGTTCACACAAGGAAAAAAACATGCCTTTAATCAGACCTGCCACAAGGTCAATACCAAAAATGAGGATAAAACCCCCCAAAATTCAGGATCTTGTGAAAAAAGTCAGGATAAACCAACAAATATAAACGCAACTCTACCTAAAGTAAGTAGTTGCACAAAAATTTTAATTAAACCCATCCCAATAAAAGCCACATGGTTGGAAAGGCCTTAAAAATGCTTTCCAATAATACTAACATTATTTTTCTTGCTTAAGGGAAAAAAACATTATACACTTTTAATTTCAATTTCAAATTCTAAGCAAAATTAAAATGTAACACGTTTCAATATTTTGAATTATTTTGTGTCTCTTTGAGTTAAAAACAAATTTGATTTTAACGAAGAGGTGAGAAAACAGCTTTTGAAATTTAAGTGCTTTGATTCAACCTAAGAGTCAGCTTTACTAAATATGAAAAAGTATTTATTTTAATGTCAAAGCAATTAACATGCCTGTAAACTTGATAAACCACAAACAAGTTATTTGAGAGGCTTACAAAAATTAATTCATACAGATTTTACTTACAAAACTCTTAAAACTGTCATCAAAGTGTAGTTTGAAGAAAGAAAGTGATTATTACCTCCCCTTCCCATACATCGCCCTTTCGATGGGCAGCCGCCATCTTGAAAAGTATTAATTCACGGTCCCTTATGCAACTTCGTGATACATTGATCGTATCGCAGGTGATCACAATTGATATTAATGCATTTTTAAACAAATTTACACTCAAGATAAGTTAGACCAGATTTTCCTTATTTTCCACAATGGTTGAGTTCCATTCACTAACATGCCAGTCAACAGCCCAGAAAGTCAGCCCAGAAAGTCAGACTTGATCGTGCGTGCGGTTTTACAGTAAATTGGTAGGGAGCACACAATGTGCAGACAAGGGTAAATTATTGAAAGGACTCACCCACCTTAGTGTCTTTCTACTGTATCTACTGTACTTAGTAACCTGTCTGGCCTGCTATTTTCCTTGACTACCTGTTTTCTTGCCTGTTATATCAGTAGTAACATTCTCTCTCTCTCTCTCTCTCTCACCCCCCCCCCTCCCCGTCTCTCTCCCACCAAGTCTCCTCCTCCCTCCCTACACTTACTCAGGCGACTGCCTGTGTAGGAAAAGTAAAATTGTATAACATAATGCCTGTTCCTTCTGTTCAACGCCAAACAGTTCAACGCCAAACAAACAACACACGTAGGGAGTAGTTATTACAACACACGTGTGCCTGTAGAGACGGGATGACTAAAAGTGGCCACTACCATTCCGCTGGTGCAATAGCGGGACAAATGGTAGAAAAAGCCTGACTGTTAAGAAATGCGGGGCACTTGGCAGCTCTCCTTGGTTAGCACAGTGGAGACACATTTCTCAAAATCTCTATTGGCCGGTGAACTTTCACCCATGCAACCGGCCAAGAAACTTGCCACAAAACAAAAATTGGGAACAGTGTAAACAAAATCGGGAAAATCGGGATAGGCAAAATTTTGCCCAAAAAATAGGGATATCCTGATTAATTCGGGATGAGTGGCAGGTCTGCTCTAATGACAGAGCACTGGTTTTTCATTGGTGCCTTCTTGACACCTAAGAGAGTGAAAAAATCAGATTCAAGTTGATAGCAGAGTAAAGAACTTGGTGGCACAGTCATAGTAAAATGTCAGACTCCCGTGCTAAAGAGCCCAGGTTTGATTCCTGCCAGCGCATTGTGAAAACAACACTGCAGTGCTAAACGATGGATGCCACCTATAAATACAGGTTTAAAAAATTGTGCTCTTAAGTGGATTGCAAAGGAGATAACCAATACAATAACATAGAATATAACTTTTTGTCTCAGGACCGTGGATTATCATCAAGGGATGAAAATAACATCTTGTTCAGGACAGCTTGGTTAAATGGAGGTAGGACCCACTTTGAGTGCAACCATTGGCCACTCTTTTCTCTTGTCAATCATTGCAATGAAGCTTTCTTAACTCATCAAGACCACCAAAGATAGCCCCCATTACCATCAGAGATACTTTGGTTTGTTTAAAATGATACGGACATTGAAGGTGGCCATGCAATGTGATGATGACGAGTACTTGCTTTGCTTGCCAGGCTGTGTCTACCATTGTTTTTGTTTCCGGACATGAGAGTGCTGTGGCAGGGCACCAACCGTGGCCATAGTTCTGGTGATAGAGCTCTCTGACACTTCACTGCCTCTCTCCCCAAATATACATAATAGACCAGGTTGGTCAAGTGGCAGAGTGGGAGACAACCAATTGAGCTGATTTTCCTTTATCACAACATTTTATTTAAGAGGAAAAATATTGGTGATGAAGCTTTGATGTTCAAAATCGTGCTCTTAGATGGTCTTGGGTGTCTTTTAGAATTCATGGTGCTGAATACAAAAATGACACTTAAAACTGTCACAAAACAGTACTTTGAACTCCATTCGTGCTTTTCCTTGAAAGTTTGGGTTTGGTGCATTAAAGCGTGATTCATAGTGAGTATTCTGATGTGCCTACAGCAACCCTGACCAACAAAACCTGAAAAACATGCTGGTACATGACGAGACCACAGACAGCAAACATGGATTAAAGCCTAAACAAGGCTAGCATGGACCAGATACAGATATTTTAAAAAATGAGAAATACAAAACTGTTGGGGTTTTTTTACACCATAAGTAAGGTATTGAAAATCAACTCAACCTGATAGGCCACAGCAGTGCACCCATCGCATCTGTGTGCTTTCGGCATAAACTGAGATCCTTCCTCTTCATCTGACAACTTAGGTGGGGTCAGCATAACTGTACCAGGCTTAGGATTGTCAATATCAATTCCATTTTGAAGAGCGATCTTTCGAACTTCCTCGTCCATTTCTTCTCTGGATTCTGCATCTCCATTGGTCACAAACCAAGGAGAGGTGCTCATCAAAATCGCTAAGACTGTCAAAGCGCACAGATTCCACATGATCGATTTTCCAAAGGGATAAAGCGGATTAAAGCAGTAGTTTATCTAATCTATGAAGGTCACAGTCAACGAAATATGAAGTTGGGAGAGAAAATCCACCTGGAACTTCTCAATAACCGTTTCTACGTCCAAAAGTTTGTTGACAGTTAGACCGTTTCGATGAAATTCAAATCTTTCACTGGACGAGTCATACGAAACGAATTATTTAGAGCAGATGCGGAAAAGAAACAAATCAAAACCTAACACTAAGTAGGGAGACCGCTCTGCTTACTTATTATAAGGAATCAATAAAGAACATCTCCCTCCCCCCCCCCCTCCCCCCTCTTTATATTTTTGTTATTGTTTTGAAAACAACGAACACAGTGAGACACTAAAAAAAGGCAAAATTTTATTTACTGGGCTACCTGTCATGACAGCAGCCAATGAATAAATAATTAGCTAATACATAATCTCAGACATCGGAAATTAATTGAGATCTAAATTGTAGATGGAATAGCCCGCCTGCACAATGAAGGCATAAAGGCAGACAATTGGCCAAATAGCTGTGCCACAGACCTTTACTCCCAGAGTAAAAGTCTTTAAGCAATCCTCACACCAAGACGCGCTAACCTTCAACCTTAAGACTACGTCAGTTTAAGATTGGATGGAATAACGCGCAAATAATATTTAATATATTATTACATTATTTCCTCTTAGGTTGAATGATAATGTTCAAAGGAAAGCACAATATCTGCCTCCTCCTCCTCCTCCTCCTCCTCCTCCTCCTCCTCCTCCTCCTCCTCCTCCTCCTACTCCTCCTCCTCCTCCCCCTTCTTCTTCTTCTTCTTCTTCTCCTTCTTCTTCTTCTTCTTCTTCTTCTTCTTCTTCTTCTTCTTCTTCTTCTTCT
>JBCIKM010471727.1:0-20083 GCA_039654465.1 Melibe viridis | reverse complement strand
CCACCACCACCGCGCTCGGATTTCTTCAGCCGCCCTTGATGGTGATACTTCGTGCCCAGCCATGTGCGAGCCTGATCCATAATCTGTTCTGGTGTAATATCAGCCATTTCGATTCGTCTTATCCAGTGTTCCTGCGGTGGTGAGTAGCTTGTCTGTGCCCGGCACATCCGGCTCACCCCGAAAATTGATGATGTTTGAAAATTTGCTCTGGCAGGTTTCGCGGGTCTTATCGCACCCGGCGATGATGTCGAATGTGTCGCCCACCTGAATGGATTTCCCCATCGGAAGCGCCAGCACCACCTGCGTGGAGGCAAACTCTTTCACTTCCATGCGTCGGCCATCATTATTGCCCGATGTCCAGATCACTTCGCCGCCGGTGAACCATCCTGCATCTTGGGTGAGTGTGCTGGCCGCAAAGGTCTGGTTATTGGTTATGGCCGTGACTGTTGCCGAGGCAGTGAACCCAGCCAACGCCACCTTGCAGCGACTATCGCCAAGAATAGCGCGGCAGGAGGGAGAAAACACCTCACCAATGGTCTGGCTGAGATGTTGCGTTAATCCGCGCACTTCGGCTTGAAACATCTGGCTATTGAGCGTCACTTCACCCAGCCGCCCACGTTTGACCACCAGCTTGCCTTGGGTGAGATCAGCATAATTGACGACGAAGATTTCAATCTCGGCATAGTCATAGAGGCCAGCCAGCAAATCCTCCTCGGTGATCTTGGAGGGATAGAGCTGCCCATCCACATCCAAATTATCGACCGACATATTGCTTTTGCTTTCCACCGTGGTGGGCGTGAATCCGGCAATCGAGTCATAATCCACGCTGTCAAATGTGATCAGCTGATCATGATCGGTGAAGCCAATTTCCACGCTATCCTGCCGGGTAATCCGCCAGCAGGTGGCAAGCGTCGTCATGCCGCCTTCAAAATGCGCTTCTAATTGTGGGGAAATCACTCTCATACACGCACCTCAATCAGTGGGATGCTGCTCCAGTTACCGGCATCGAAGCTATCCATCGAGATCGCCATCTCGTCGGTATCGAAGCGCACCGGTACATCAAATTCGAAATCCACCGCCAGCGTGCCTGAAAGCGACGTGGTGATAATCCCAGTGGCGGTATCGATGCTCCAACCGGTGGGTTGCAGGATGCTGTCCTCATAGAGTGTGATCGTGCCAGCCACCGGCTTGGTGATGTCACGCTCATAGACCGCTGCACCGCTCACATATTGCTTCACCAGCTGGTAGTTATTTCCGCCAAGGGATTTCAGCGGCTGGTTTTCTCCCTTAAAGTCGCTCCAATCTTTGAAGCGAAAACCAACCGCTTTCCCACGTCGCGCACGGAAGAAGGCAATCAATGCCTGCCACTGTGTTTCGGTTTTAATACCCGATGCAGCGTTATACTTGGCGCGGGACTGACTCCATTTGCTGTTGCGCTGCTCATGGCCAGATACGGTTGCCACCACATCGGTGAGAAACACCGGACCACCCGTTGCCCCATAGCTGATGTCTGTAGGGAATTGTACTTCAACAAAACTCATAGATTCCTCCTCGCACGCTCAACCGAACGCGCCATATCTGCGGCAATTTGCCCTTGGCTTTTGCGGAAAGACTGCACATCCGGTGTTTGGATATTCATATTTACCGTCACCGGCGCACCGGCATTCGGCATGATCTGCATGGGTTGCGATCCGGCAAAGGCCAACTCTGGACCACGTTCGCCCACCACGCCAAACTGACCAGCTTTCAGCGTGCCACCATCGGCAAAAAAGCCGCCAAACATGCTACCAACACTGGAAAGTAGGCTGCCAAACCCACCGCCAGAGCCACCACCGCCTTTGAACAGACCGCCAATGCCATTGAACACTTGCCCAATGATGCCACCTTCGCCAGTGATGCCGAGGTCTTTCAATGCAAATTGCAGTAACTGACGATTCAGATCAGAGAGGAAGCCTTTGGCAAAATCGCCGAAACTATCAAAGCGGCCACTGATGCCATCGAGCGCATCGGCGACCGTGCTTTCCATCGTTTTGCCCAGCCCCTCGAATTCATCGCCGATGACATCACCGGCTTTCTCGGAGGATTTCTTGAGCCGCTCCTGCGCTTGCTCCATCGCACGCCCGAAGGTTTCCTGATTGATATGGCCTTCCTTCAACAGCTTATTGAGTAGCTCCATCTCTTTGTTGTATCGCTCCAGCGGGGTGCGCGTGGCATCGATGATCCGCTGCGCCTCGCGCTGCAACTTGGTGAACTTCTCCGTGGCTTTGTTGGTTTCCTCGGTCTTTTCAGGTGTCTGTGTTTCTTGAAACAGATCGGCGAGTGACTGGTTTTTCTTTTGTCGCGCCTCATAGATTTTCAGCGCTGCGCCCTCGATCTCCTGATCAATCGCGGCATTGAAATCCCGTGCCTCCTGCAATGCTTTATCAAAGGCATTGCCCATCGCATCCAGCAGGCCGGTTTCCAGCGCAGCACGAGTGTTTTCAAACGATACACCACCGAGCGGGTCTTCAATAAACGCGGCCAGGTCTTTTCCCAGAGCCTCAAACCGCGCAGAGATCGTTTCACCGAAGGCCTGAAACGAACGGCCAACGCCCTTGAATACGGCAATAAAGAGATTGCCGAACTTGATCACCTCCGCAACAATCGCTTTGAAGCCCAGCTTAAACAGTGGAATAGCGGCAGTGATTTTCTCTGCCAGCCATTTGATGCCATCGGCAATCATCTGTAGCAGATCGGTTAGCCCGGCATCGCCAATGGCCTTCACCAGCTTGGAGAAAGCATCCCCCATATTAGAGAGTGAGACATTGAGCGTATCGGCTTGCTCTTCCATTGCACCGGCAAACTGCACATCACCGATTGAGCGCAGATAGGCTTCAATCTCGCGGGAGTTTTTGCCCACCGTGGTGCTGACACCTTGGAAGGTAAAGGTCACCTGATCACCTTGGCTTTTGGCTTTGATGCCGAATTCCTTCAAGCGCTCAAACTCACCCGTGGCCGCATCCGCCACGGCTTCAATCATTTGATTCAGGCTTTTACCCATCGCCGAGGCGGTATTGCCGTAAGAGGTCAGCGCTTCTTTCGATGGAGTAAGCCCCAACGCCTTCAGCTTGATGAAAGCATCGGTCACTTCTTCCAGCTGGAACGGCGTGGTAGCGGCAAACTCCTGAATAAAGCCAAAAGCGACACCGGCTTTCTCTGCAGAACCGGTCACCGTGCGAAGGGAGGCTTCCAGCTTCTCGAACTTGGTGATCGTGTCCACAATCTGCCGCCCGACAAAGGCAGTGGCCATCAGGCCGCCTAAACGACTTACGCCACGTCCGAGCTTGGAAAAACGCCGATCCATATTATCCACGCCCCGATTGATCTGGGAGAAGGTTTTCTGCGTTTTATTGACGGCACGGATGACAAATTCTGCGCTACCGAATCTTGCCATGGTTTTTACTCATTTGTTCTGTTTGAAGTTCGAAAAAAGCGACCCATTCCATGAATTGCTGCGGCGACATGGCTTCAATCTCAGCCAGAGGCCGGGAAAGCCGCCATGCCAGCGCTAACTGGTTGCGTCGGGTTGGGTCGCGTTGGAGTTTCCCTTGTGGGTTTCCATATCGCCGAAGAAATGCTCCTCGATGCGCTCGGCGATGCGAGATACCACGCGGTAATCTGCCTCCTGCATCAACTTGTCACGATCCTGCAGGGTGAAGAGGCGCTTGCCATCCTTATCCTTGGCTTTCACAACGATGATATTGGCGGCCTGTTCGATGTTACTGGCCTTCTTGCTGGCCACTTTCTGCATCATATTGACTTCGGCCATCGTCATCGGGAAAACGTGGATTTCTAATGGCACATCACCTTCACCCCATTCAGGCACGGCGATGATTAGTCTTTCTTGGCTCGCATAATGAGCAGTAGCACGATGAATAACACTCATGATTTCTCCTTTAAGCTACGGTTGATTCAGTGAGCGCACCGGTGCCGGTGAAGCTGAAAGAAGCCTCAACAATCCCGTCAAACGATGTGTTGTAAGAAATGGAGGTGATGATCGCGTCACCGCTCCAATAAGTTGCCCCGGAATCGTCGCCCTCCGGATAGAGGTTCAATGTTACGGTGCCGCCTGCCGATAATGCGCCCTGACCAGTAGTGTCGGTTTCATCCCAGAACCCTTCAAAACTGCCTGACCAGCTTTTGATGGTGGCTTGGTTTTTCCGCCATGATGTCCCAATGATGGAAGCATCCACGGTGTCGGAGGTAATCTCCAGCGACCATGATTTGATTTCAGCGACTTGGTCTGATCCGATAAAGACCTTACCCTCGCTACCAGCGTGAGTTGCCATAATGTTTCTCCTTGAGTTGGGTTAGATGTAAAAAAAGGGCAGCCCCGAAGGACTGCCCAGCCATGAGCCTCTGACGGGGAGGCAAGCGTCAGCGTGAATCACACCAGCGTGTGCGGCTCATGTTCCTTGACGGCGTACAACACCGAAAAAGTAAGAATGGCGACAGCCACCGGCTTTTCACCATCATCTGAAAATTGTGTCTCCGTACTATCAAGCGCGGTATCCTTCACCAAACCGGCCAGAGTCGGATCAGCAGCAATCAGCTGTTCAACCTGCATTGCCAACGTGTCGGTTGCTTCATCGACATTGCCACGCGCTTTCACATAGGCTTCCACCGTCACAAACAGTTCCCGGTGCTGCGTGCGAGGACGGCTCATCGATTGCTCGCCCACCGTTTCCTGCTTGGTATAAACCAGCAAGGCTGGGAGCTTGGGATCATCCAGCGCATAAACTCGTGCTTCATAGACATGATTGCCTGCGGTCGTGTTACCATTCAGCAAGGCAGTGATCGCATTACGAATCTGGGTGCGTACATGTTTCATAACTTCTCCATCATAATTTCTGTGATGCCCTCACTATCCGGGCGGATAACGGCAGCTTCATAATCCTGCCCATCAATGGAAAACTCATCCCTCACCGCCAGTTCAGGCACATCCATCGTGCGAACCGACAGGATCGGATTATTCACCAATACATCCACGCTTTCCCCACCGCTTAGCTCGGAGAATGCCTGAAACATCCCGGCAATCACACGCGGCGTGCCACCATCGGGAGTGTAGGTGATGATGCGTCCATCCAGCGTTTGCAGGAGCGCCAGATCACGCCCCTGCATGTCCTCAATAAACGCCATGATTACAGCCCAACATTGAGCAAAAGCGGCACGGTGGCATCACCGGATGCAGCTGCGGCAGCCGCCACACCCACTAGCGTATTGCCAGAAGCCGTGGTAGTCAGATTGCTGTTGGTGCTGTTCCAGTAAAGCTTTGCACCTTGCGTGACTGCGCCGCTGGCCTTAGCGACGCTAAACACACCGCAAATATGCACCGCACCGGTTTTACCGTCGGCAATATCCGTCTTAGCCACTGCGCCAATCACGCCGACCACCAGAAAGTCACCAGATGCGACATCTGCACCCGAAGGCGTGTAATTGAGGGCTTTTCCCTCCTGAATGTAGTTTGTTGCCATGAGGTTTCTCCTTTGAGTTAGGCATTAAAAAAGCGGCCTGAAGCCGCTCCTGTTAAGTTTGATTTGTGGTTAGAAGGTTTTAAGTGCCTGCGTTTTTGTACAGTGTACGGAACTCAAGCGGGGCTGCTGCCGCATCGATACGCACCTTGTATTCCACCCCGTCAATCGTCCAGCCTTCCTGCTGGTCAAGGAACGGAGCGGCCACGCCATCCAGATAGCCGACTTCAATCGTATCGAAGCGGTTCGGATCAGCCAGTAGATACCAAGCCGTCAGCGATGACGCATCCAACCGCGCATCCACCACCACTTCAGCAGCGCTGCGAACCGGGTTTGGAATCCGGCTGTTTGTTTTGGATGGATCGGTTTCTGACATCATCAGCACCTTGGCCGTATCTTCCAGCGCCGCTGGCACAAGGAAGAAGGAAGGCGGAATATTGAGCGTTGCCTTGCCATCTTTCTGCGTCCGCATGGCGGTGCGCCCGGCACCGACTGTAGCCGCACTTGGCGCAGCACCTGAACCAGCCAGATTATTATGATCCGCATGGAATAAAGCCGTGCCATCACTCATGGTTGGGTTGTCATTGATAATGGCAAAAACCAGATCACCCACGGTGCGAGCCGCCGCACGCCCCATCTTGCGCGGGATTTCGGTAAATGCCATCAGATCATCATTGATGATTGCCTGACGCGAGATAGAAAACAGCTTGCCATACGTGGTCAGCTTGATGCTTTCTGCACGCTCCCCAATGGTGCCATGCTTGTATTCTCCGCTTTCGGGAATCTCATCCAGCGTATCAAACGTGCCCATACCGACGCGGCTATGCTGTTTGAAATCCGAAAGATTGCCGGTGCGCGTGAAGCGCTGAAACACTTCCTCCGCTTCGTCATAACCGCGCAGCATGGCTTTGCGCGAATTATTCTCCAGAATCTTCGGAAAGTCTGACGTGCTGTGGGTGAAGGCACGCCCGACCAGCTCGCGTTTGTCCATGCGCTCGGTGCGAATACCACGAAGCTCCAGACATTTACGCGCCATCTCAAACAGTGTGTAGCCATAAAGCTCGGTGCGCTGCACATTGTCATCGGCGATACCGGCTCGGAAAGCGACTGCATCTTCGGCGGCACGGCTGAATTTCTCGACATCGGTTTCACCCATCTCGACGCGCTGGCCGTTTGCGGCTGGCTTTTCATCCTTGCCAATCGCATCCAGTAGCAATTTACGCGCTTCATGAATATCGACCTTGGGATCATCCAGACATTGATCACGCACTTCCATGTGATCCGCGTGCCCTTCAAACAGGCTGCGAATCTCGGTGCGGCGTGCTTTTTCCGCGTTTAAGGTTTCCTGCCGCAAGGCTTCCTTATCGACAGGCGGGGTTGCCGGAGCAGGATTGTCTTTCCGCTCAGGCGTTTTGGTTTCTACGTGCTTTTGAGGCATAGGTTTCTCCTTTTGATTAGGTTGGGGTTGTGATGCTGAAGGGGTTTCCTCCAGAGACCGGCCAACCCCAACGGTGGGATCAGCAGGAATATCAACCAGTGAAATCTCCATCGGTGTCCAGCTGGTGACCCGATAGCGATCTGGTGTATCTTTGTTTTCTTCTTCGAGTGTGCGCTCGTTAATACGGTAGGCGACCGACACATTGCGGAGGATGCCGTCGCGCACGTCCTGCCAGAAGCCTTCCACCTCATCGCGCTTGCTCAGGCGGATTTCCGCATAGCCACGGCCATTCTCGACCCATGCGCGTTCCACCACACCAATGCGGCTGCCGCGTTCATTGCGATCATGGTTGTACAGCACCGGGGCGCTATTATTCAGGCGCTGCAGATCAACCTCGCTGCGCTCATGCCCCAGCACTTCAATCCACGGATCACTAAAGAAAGATGCACGGGTGACTGGCTCCTCCGACGAAAAAGAAAGCCGCACAAGGCGGCTTTCTTCGTCGATGATGGATTCACGGGTAAGATCAATCGTTCGGGTTAGTATTTCCGGGTTCTTTTCCGGACTCGGTGTCGTTGCTTTCTTCGGCATCGCTGTCTCCTTGGGTTTCGTTGAATAATGAAAGTTGCTTTCCGCTGGTGCTGAAGCTGATGCCAGCCTCTTTCTCCTGCTCGCGCTCCTGCTTGATCTGCTCGAACGTGTCCTGCGGATTGCCACCGCGTTCGCGGATTACTTGCGCCCGTGACTTGAACCCGGCAGACACCATCTTCTCTTCAGCATTGGCTTCTTTCTGCGGATCAATCCACGGCATGATCGGACCTTGAAAGCCTGCTTTCTTGAGGCTATTGGGGTTGATTTCGCCTTCAGCAAGCTGCAGCTGGCCGGAAAGCAGCGCCATGCTGACAAACCGCTCCCAGATCGGGCGCACGCAGCGCTCAATGAAATACTCCCGCAGCACCGCATAATGCACCGACTGCTCGACTAGCTCCTGACGCTGGGCGCTGTAGGTGCCGTTATAATCCTTCGAGATTGAGGAATAGCCGGTGGAAGTACCCGCCGCCACCGCACGAAGCTGGCTGTTGCGGAACTGCTCCAGCATGGCGTTGGGGCGATTACTATCGATCATCCCGACTTCTTCACCGGGCAGCAGATTGTCAAAGATCATGCCGGGGCGCATTTCCATCTTGCGCTTACCGCTCTCATCCACCTGCACACCGGCAGCGGGTCCATCCAGACTTTTGCGGATATACGCGCAAATGCTGGCCGCCACCTTTGCTGCCATACGCTCGGAAAGCTCGTAATCCTTAATATCCTCCATGCGAGCCATCACGCTTGCAAAGACCGACACCCCACGTGTCTGACTAATCCGTTTGGAAATCTTCAGATGCAGAATTTTCTCTGCAGCCAATCGCTTCGTATCTTGCCTTGTGACCAGCGTGTGCGCGTCGCCCGGATGTTCTTTATAAAGATGATAAGCACGCGGCCTGCGCCATGCGTTCTTTTCCACCCCGTGAATGATCTTCTTTTTGGTGTCGGTCAGATCAAAGGGAAGGAAATCCGCCTCGATCATCTCCAGCGAATAGGGCACCAGTGTGCCGTGATCAATCGAAGCACTCGTGCCTTCAATATGTTTCACCAGCACTTCACCATCTCGGAACCAGTGCCGGGCAAGCAGGCGCAGCATGTGATTCCAGTGACATTCCCATGTGACTTCCGGAAAGCGCACCCATTCTTCCCATAGCTCCATCAGCTTATCATTGACCGGCTTGGCCAGATCACCGTTTTTTGAGCTTCACTTGAGGCTCAACAGCAATCCCGCGCCCAACCACATTATTGACCAACACATCCAACACCCCACCGGCCAGATCATGGTTTTCATCGAGATGCCGGGCTTGCAGCCGTAAGGAAACACCGGCACGTTCCAGAATCGTATCACCGGAGCCGGGATCGGTTTTGGTTTTACGCAGGCGCGATGGCTGGGCTGCTTCATAGGCACGCTGGGCTTTTAGAATATGCCGCGCTGTTTCCCGCCGAAGCGCTGCCTCCGGCGAGATCGCCTCGATTGCTTTATCAATGAAATTAGTCATTTGAGAAATCCGCTAGGGCTGCTTGTTGGTTGAACTGCACTGTTTGCTGGAAGGCAGATACACGGCGCTCCCAATACTGAATCTGCTCGCGTATCTCCTTCACATTGGCCAGTGTCAGCGAGCGCCCGTTCATGGTGTAGCTCTGGCCTTTGGCCACAGCGAGGTCTGCCGCAATCCACGCATCCAAAGCGGTTTGCGCCTGAGTAAGTGTCAGTGCCATAATATTTCCTTAGTTAAAGTTCCAGTCTTCGTAACCCATCCAGTCTTTGCTGGTTGGGGTTTCGGTTGCTTCCTGCGCTTCCGGCTGGCGCAGCTGCTCGCGTTCGCGCTCTTTGGCCAGCCGATCCAGATTCGGGTTCAGAATATGCAGCGCTGCCATGCCATAAACCCGGCAATCCAGCGCTTCGTTACGTTTGCCTTTCGGCATCACCCAGATGCGTGTCGGGTGGCCATTGACAAAGCGCGTCTGAATCCGCTCGGCAGTGAGCTGCTTGAAATACTCCTCCGGGTAATCGGCAGGGAAATGGCAATAACCTGCACCCGGCTGGTGAATCTTCAACCGGGCATAGATCATTTGTTTTGCCGTATCCGTGCCAATCGAAAAGAGCTTCACGCGCAGCTTATTGGCCTTGCTGAATTTGCTCACCAGCGGCTTGCCGATCTGACTCGCGCCTTTAATCGCGTAAATGCGGCTATACTCACGTGCTTTGCAGAATTCATAGACCTTTTGCGTATGGTGGCCGCCTGAATCCACACACGCGCAAGCCACCGGCAAGGTACGGCCATCGCTTGTCTGAATAGTTTGAGACAGTACATCATCCAAATCCTTCCATACGTCGTTTTGCGCCGGATCACCGTGCAGCACATGATATTGCAGCGACCAGCTTTCCTGCCCAACGCCCCAGCCGATGACTTCTGCTTCCAGCCGGTCGTCCTGCACATCCACCCCGGCGGTGATGACGATCACACCATCCGGCGCGACACGTCCCCAATTCTCCTTGCGTTTGAGAAGCCCGGCAGGATCAACGCCTTCGGTTTTATCCTTCCATGTCTCGCCGAGTGACGTGTTGACCCAAACCTTCAGCGTTTCCGGCAAACGCTTGGCTTTATGGAAATTCTCCACCATCTCGCGCCAGCGCACCCACGGGCTGTACAGCTCATTAACATGGAACCCGGCAATGCCATTAAAGGCGGCTTCGGCTCGCCATTCACCATGCTCCAACATCCACATTTTATCGCTATCGCGCAGATGTGCTTTGCAATGCTCGCACTCATAATAGGTGCTGGCCGAATTGCCTTTCTCAAACTTGATCTGTGCCCACATCAGCACCTGAAACGCATCGCATTCCGGGCATGGCACGTAGAATTTGCGCTGATCACTTTGCTGATAGCGTGACTCAATCTTGCTTTCATCCTCAATGGTTGGCGTGCTGGCCGATACCAGCAGCCGGTTCCAGAAAGTGGTTGTCCGTTTCTGCGCCAGCGATCCGGGATCGCCCTCACTGCCAGCCGAAACCGGATAGCGATCTTCCTCATCCAGCAACACAATACGAATCGGGCGGCTAGCCAGTGATGACGGGCTATTTGCTCCTGCCATTGTGATATGGCCACCGGTGAATTTCTTATGCAATAGCGTGTTGTCGCTATTGCGTGTCTTTGCATCCTTAAACAGGCCGGTCAGCGCATCCGTGTCTCGAATCATCGGCGCAAGCCGGTCTTTACTCCATGCCTCGGCCATATCCAGCGTCGGCTGGATGAACAGGATCGGTGCCGGGTCCTGATGCACAAAATAACCAAGGATATTATTCAATATCTCGGTTTTGCCGATCTGCGCGGAGGTCATAAAGATCACTTCACGCACGCCCATCTCATTCACTGCATCCATCATGCCGCGCTGATAAGGTGCGCGATCAGTCCTCCACCTTCCGGGTTCGGCGCTTGCTTCCGGGCTTAGTTTTCGGTTTGCGTCCGCCCACTGGCTTACGGTTAGTTCCGGTGGCGGAGTCCATGCGTTTCTTAGCTTTATCCTCAGTGTCTGGTATTTCATCGTCATCGCGTGATAGCTCCGCCAGTGCCTCATAAATAGTGCGTTTTAAGGAGCGCTCGATCTCATCGGGTTCTTTCAAGGTGGCAATCTGAAAAGCCGATTTGCTCGGAATCGCCAACAACCGGCTACGGCAGGCGGAAACATGATTCAGCCAATCGCTTTCCACCACATCCACCGGCACCAGCTCGCTTTTAAGCGTCGCCACTTCCAGTTCGGTTTTATCGGCCTGCGCCTTAATCAGCCGGGCGCGTTCCAGATAAGTATCGTTCGGTGTGTCACCGCTGCCGTAAGCACGCTCCTGCAAATAATGCACATAGCGCTGCACGCAGCGCACCAGATCGTATTTGCCTTTTTCCGGTTTGGGGATGATGCCATCCCGCGCCAGCTGCTGTACCCGGCGTTCGGTCAGGGTCAGGAACCGGGCAATCACGGCGACTTTGTGGCTTGGAGAATTCATTTGATGTTTTCATCTTATTGTCTATGCTGTATTTTTTGAAAGGAGCCACAATCATGAAAACCTTATTTTCTCTATTTACTCTTGCCGCTCTCACTGCTGCATCACCTGCAGTCGCACAGACTTATAATCAGATTGGTAATTCGGTTTATGGTTCGGATGGAACTACTTACAACCAAATTGGCAATACTACATACGACAATAAAGGTAATTCTTGGAATCAAATTGGTAACACTACATATGGTTCTGATGGTACGAGCTATAATCAAATCGGTAACACCACTTATGGCTCTGATGGTACGAGCTATAATCGCATAGGTAATACTACCTATGGTTCCGATGGTACATCATGCACTAAAATTGGTAATTCTTTGCATTGCAACTAATTGGTGATAACCCACCCCGCAAATTCTCCAAACCGAAACCATTCCTGTGCGTCATCTCCTAAAATCGATGGATCAAGGGGGCGTTGCACGCCGCCGAGCGATAATTCCTTGGCTATAATCTGTTCTGGCATGACACCAGCGGCCATCTTTCCGGCCAGCGTCAGCCGCCACAGCACGGTGGCCTGATAGCCAGTGGCAGCCTCGCATTTATCGACGATCACAATCGCACCACCGGGCTTGAGGTTTTGCCGGAGCTTCTCAATAAAGGCCGGGCGCTCATGTACCGGCATAAACATCATCACCAAATAGCAGATCGCCACATCAAAGGGCTGAATCGACACATGGCAGGCATCGGCCTGAATCAGATCATCCTTGCCGGGTCCGTTGTAGCTGGCGCACATCTCCGCACTTGGCTCAATCGGAATCAGCCGGGCACGGCGTTGCGTGAGAGCCGGTTCCAACGCTTTGCCAATATTCCCGGTGGATGCGCCAATGTCATAGACCAACCCGTTTTGCGGGATGTAATGCCGGGCGATATGCGCCACCGCGCCGGTAACCAGATCATACCACGGCAACTGCTCACGGACATGGTGGTCAAATCCCTTGGCAACACTGGCATTCTCAAACGTCCACTCCTTCGGGATGTCGATCAGCTCACCGTTTGCGGTGTGGGGAGTGTTGTCCATACTTCATGCTCACATACTTTGATTGAGGGGATGCCAAATTCCCCATACATGGCCTGCGTGCGCGGGTTGCTTTCAATCGCCAGATATTGCTTCGGGTTTTTGCCATGCTTCGGAAACACTAACTGCTCCAGCATGATCCGCTTGGCAATATGGGGCGGTTTGTAATAGCGATTGAAATGCGCTTCCTGCGGAATCCATCCGGCTTTTCCGTACAGGCTATCGAGCGTCAGTTGCCGATGTTTCTCCGGTCGCGCTGTCATCAGGATGGTGTGATAGGGTGCCACCAGACTTACCAACCATTCGCGATATTGCTCATATTCAATCTGCGAGGTGAAGGGTTTGCGTTTGTCATGGCTATTGGCAACCAGCGTGTAATTCAAATCGAGTAGTATGATCATAGTTTTATTCCTAACCGGCTGGAAAATGCCTGTTTTGCTTGGCTCACAAGCCCCATCCGGGTGCCATCAGGATAGGGTAAATCGAACTCAAATTCGAGCGCTGCTTTCAGTCTTTTCGCATTTACTTTCTTGGGTTTAGCGCAGATCGCCTGCACATTCTGATTGCACTCATCCACCTTTACGATGTCGAAGAATTCCTTGAACAGATCATAGAACTCGCGCTGCGAATGATACTTCTGCACTTTAGGCGATGTGGCAATATCCCCCAGCGTCACGCCATCCTCATAATCCAGCTGAAACAGCACGCCGCTGGATTGCCGCTCATTGAGCGAGTGATAGCCATTGAGCTGCTTGATGTTGATATGGTTGCTGGCCGAAGCGACCGCATAGAGCCGGGTGCTTTCATCGGCAAGCGCCGCGCAGATGCAGGCAATATGTTGACGATCCTCTTTGAACGGCACGCTATTCAACACGCTGGAGATAAAGATCGAGGTATAGCGCAACTTGTCCGTGCCTATCGCCTCCAGAAATTCTTTGGTAAGCGCAATGCTCGCTTCCTTATCAATGTCTTTTCCATGCGTCACTCGGTAGGGCTCAAACGGCGTGACCGTCACACCGATGCTTCGCAGGATATGCGTTTCATGCAAATGTCCGGCACCAAAATCCAACACGCAGCGGCCATGTTTGGCAATCCAGCGCTGGCGGCACTCTTCCTTGGTGACATCAAAACTCTTTGCCGTGGCATCACCCGCCACCGCGAAGATGAAACCGCGCCCCAGATTCTTGCGCACCTGATGCAGCCGCCGGAAGGAGTTATGGCGCAGCAAATCCTCATAGCGCCGATGGATGTCAAAATCCATCGACAGGTAATTGAGCATCGCTTCGGCAAGTTGGCCTTCCTCGTCTGTAACAAACACTACCGGAATCTGCTCCTTGCCGGTTTCGGCAAACTGCTGCAAACGGCCAATACCGTTCACCACCTTATAATCCCGCGTGGCAACAATCGGCATGACGATGCCCCGGCGCTTCAGGGTTTTTGCCAGATTGAGCGCGTAGTTTTTCCATCGGCCTTGATTGGCTTTCAGGAACGGCGCAATCGCGTGTGGTTTGGCATTCAGGCAGGGGAAGAATTCAGGGCTATCGACTTCCTTATCCGGAATCGCTTCCGCCAGCTTGCGCACATCGGCGGCTTTCAGCTGATCGTTGATCTTCTCCACTGTGTCGCTTTGCCCCAGATCATTGGTGGCGCGGTTGAATACCACGTTCACACCTTTTCGCTCGGCTAAATCCATCGCACGGGTGACCGCCAGCGGCACTTGTGTTGCACCCATCCGGCAGGCGACATGATGACGCTGGTGTCCGGAGATGATTTCTCCATCTGGCGTGGCATAGAGCGGCAGCAGAAAACCCAGCTTCCGTAAGGATAGCTCGATTAAATCCAGCCGCTCTGGATCAGCCACGCGCGGGTTGTAAGTCGATGGCGCAATCTCATTGACGTTGATCAGTTTCATAATCCCAACCGTTTTTTCAGTTCTTCGATGATGTCTTTTTTCTCAAAGCCAGCTTTCTGCTTCAGTGATTCCAGCCATTCGAGATACTGGCCACGCTCAATGGTGAAGGAGTATGAGCCGATCCGGGCAGTGGTGTCGGCTTCTTCAATGCTGCCATCTTCATCATCGCCGAAACCATCTTCCAGCAGATCATCCAGTGAGGATTCAATCTCCTTTAACTCCTCCACATTGAAGCCCAGCAACTCGGTGTCATATTCCTCTTCGCCCAGCTCAGTAACTTCCAGCTGCAGCAGCGCCTTATCCCATTCGGATTCTTCACCGACGCGATTATCCGTGATGCGATAGGCTTTGATCTGCGCTGGCGTGAGTCCTTCGGCTACATGCACCGGCACTTTCTTTAATCCCAGCCGTTTGGCTGCCTCATAGCGCACATGCCCGGCGACGATCACATGCTCACCATCCGTCACAATCGGTTGGCGAAACCCAAACTCTTTGATCGATGCCGCCACCTTTTCCACCGCGTGCGCATTAATCCGTGGATTGCGTGCATAGGGCGTGATTTCGTCTAGTTTGAACAGTTCTACCTTCATTTGTCCCTCCATTGGCTGACCCATTTCGTTTTTTGATTTCTATAAGTTATTGATATGTATTGCGAACCACCCGAAAAAAACGAAACGAAACGCAACTTTCCAATTTGGCGCTAGGGAAATCCCGCGCTCGCGGCGTACCCGTAAGAGGGTGTCCGGGAAGGACCCGCCGCCGCGTTTGATCAGAACACGGCGGCAGGCAGGCGCACCGGGGCGGAGTGATTTCCGCCGCTCTTGCGCCGTTGCAGATGCTGATGCCGGGATGGACTACCCTAAGCCTATGCCAGAAAGAGGCTGTAGCGGCTTCACCCCACACTAAGCATGGCATCAATTACATCTGCACCAATTCAACATATTGAAAAACAATAGAAAACAGCGTTGATTGCCATGTGCCACCTGTTATCGTTTCAGCAACTAAACAGCTGTTATTGAACGATAATAAGCATGACAAATACCGATCACGCCAAGCAATTCCGTAAAGCCTTTGATGATCTCTCTTACCGTCGCAGCTGGCATGAAGTCTTCCGCGATTTCATCGAGATCGCTGCCTGTACCATCCACCAAGAGCCATACTTCTACGGCCACCTCGATAAAGATGATGATTATGACCGCATCGAGCAGCGCTACCTAGATACCATCAAGAAATACACCCGCGAAGAGATCGACCTGATCGTCACACTTTACGGCACATCGCTCATGGCCTTACGCACCAGCAACCAAGACTTCCTCGGCCAGCAATATATGGACTTGGAAGTCAGCAACAAACATAACGGCGAGTTCTTCACACCCAACGAAATCAGCCGCATGATCGCCAAAATGCAGATGCATGGCATCGGCAGTAAGATCAGCGCACAAGGCTATATCACACTTCAAGAGCCAGCCTGCGGTGCCGGGGTGATGATCATCGAGGCCGCCAACGCCATCCGCGAGGAAGGCCATGACCCGTGCATCTCTCTGTTATTTCAAGCCATCGACATTAACCGCACCTGTTTCAATATGGCGTATTTCCAACTCTCGGCGCTTCGCCTGCCGGGAGTGGTGGTTCACGGTGACACCCTCCGCATGGAGCAATGGGAATCCCGCGCCACCCCGCAATGGAAGTTGATGCAGAAGCACGGCGTATCCGCCCATCTGCTGCCCAACGCCATCCAGCCAATCACACCCGCACAAGCAACACTAAACCTATGAGGACACAATGCTAAACACATGCACCACCACTTCCAAAATCGCCAACCTCAATGACCGGCTCCGCCAAACTTATTGGGGCGGCAAGGTAATGACCACGCCCGGCATCAACGAATTACCCGAAGATACCCAGCTTGCCATCTTCCGTGCCGTTTCTGACTTTGACGCATTCACCGAAGAGAACGATCCCCACGGCGAGCATGATTTCGGCAAGATCACCGTGAACGGTCATGACTGCTTCTGGAAGATCGATTACTACGACAACCTGATGCAATTCGGATCAGAAGACCCCAGCAACCCGGATGCCACCACCCGCGTGCTGACCATCATGCGCAATTACGAGTATTAACGCCTGATCCGCTTGATGTAATAGTCAAGATTGCGGGTGAACTCGCTCGCGAGCTTCTCAAACACCGTCTTTTCCATGATCGCCTGATTCTCCTTCTGCTTAAAGAGCTGCATAATACCCGGACCAAACAGCTGCTTCAGCGGCAACCGTTTGCCTGATTTTCGCATATAGACCGCTGTTTTGCTCGATCCGCTTTTCTGAGGCGCGATGAACGCATTGCGATAGGTGCGCGTCTTTCCCCACGCTTTTGCTTTCACCAGACCACGCTTGCCACCGGGCTGCTGTGTCGGCTTCTTTGACCCCACCACAAACTCGATCAATCGCAAGGGGCGGTCACTGGCCACCAAAACCGCCCATAAACGCTTGAAGGTCGATTTACGGGTTTCGATACGTCGTTTTACTGCCGCCTGCCTGCTACCGATCTGCGGGGCAATATGCCGGGCGCTTGCAGTCTTGGTACTATTCGCCACCCGGTTCAGCGTCCGCACCGTTGCTTTGGGCACAGCCTGCTTCTCCAGATCGCGCAAGCCACGGCGCAAGCGTTTCAGATCGCTCTCGATGGATACGTTCATTGTCATGTGGGTTCGAATCCTTGTTTCGCTATCGAACTCGTGCCAGATCAGCCATGAACTTGACAGGCAGTTGTAAAATAAGCATTCTCATTTCAGGATTGGTTCGCAAACCGTCCATTACACCCCGCCATTGACTACAAACGAACTTTCATATGCCAGAAATGGTATAGCCTCAAAAGCCCAGAATTTGCGGGCTTTTTCGCTATTCGCAATTGACTTCCTCTCTATAAAAGCGCCCCGTTTTTCTCTAATTTTTCTCCTATATATTCCCCTTTCCTGAAAAACACCGTACTTGGAAAAGCGAAGTACGGAGCTTTTAGTCATGGGAAATCAAGGGTTTAGCAATTGACCGGTTCGCGCCAGTCTATGCCTGTCATTGTCAACTAGTGAGCTGGCGCAGCACGTTATCATCTGCACGAATGGTGAATCTGGCTTTATAGCAATTTTCCTTACGCGACCATGGAAGCGGGTCTTCGGAAAGGCCGAAGGATTGTTTGAGCTTGTTTGCTAATTCCTGCTTCTGCTTTTTCAGCTTATCGTCTGCATCACTATCCTGCCACGAGAGGCTTCCTCCGGTTTTTGCAAGAACCAATAGAAGCGTCCACTGGTTCGTTCTTTTCCCAGATCTCTGATCTTTCATCTTCAGGTGCTCAGGTTCCAAACGTTGTTGGGTTTGACCGCATGTCACTGACAACATCTCTGTTGCGGTAAATTCGAACACAAACTGTTCCCATGTTGCGCCTGCTGGTGTCGGGAATTGATACTCCGATCCCGGCTTGGCAGATTTTGGCAGCACTGTTTCCAGCCAATTGGAGACAATTGTTTGAGCGCTCTCTTTGGCCGTGACCTTGCCTAAGCCATCAACGGCGAGCACATCATCTATGCCGATGAGTTTGGATTTATGCCTGCTGCTCGCATCTGAGCTGGCAGTGCTGATGAGACTGCTGGTAGCGGCAATCAACAGAAACGTCTGCTCGCCCATGCAAAGCTGATTGATGATCTTATCCAGCTGCGAGGATGTCTGGCCCAAAAAGCAATAGACAGGAAAACTATGCTCGGCTTGAGGATTCAGTACGCCAAATTTCCAAAGGGCAGCATGGCCTGCAATCTTTTCATGTTGCTCGGTGAAACCAATGGACTCAGCAATTTTGGTCGCCAGCTTTTTATGATCAACGCGATACAGCACAAGTTCTGATTTTTCAATTGTGCGGCGGTCGCATTACTTGGTATCTGATGTGCAGATGCCGACAATATCGTTTGGCCCATGCCGCACGACATTCATGTAGCATCCAGCTCGACCATTACAGGGAACGGCAGATGCTTGCTCATTGGTTATTGCAAGGAATTCTGTCGGAAAGTCTTGCCATTCAGCTTTAACACCCTTACCGCCAGAAAGCTCTGTCAGTTTACGCCATGGCGGCGATTGATACGGCGTCATGGCTCTCCTGATGCGTTACGGGTTGTGTGCTGTATTCTTCCTCTTTCTGCTCATTTACAAAGCCACGCTTCCGCAGCCATGTTTCAATCAGATGAGAATCTTCCTTACGGTCAAAATTGGCCACATTCGATGTTCGTACCTTGACCATGCGTGGACTTTTAGCGTTTTCAAATTTCACAGAAAAGCTGGCAGAAACCAATCTACCAAAGTTTGGAAATTCACGATCTCGTGAGGCTAATGACGCAAATACATCATTTGAGCGCAATGTCTGTTTATCGTTATAAGGCCCAAGAAACTGGTGCTGTATTTCAACCAGCTTTATATCTTCCAGCCCGTCAATATCGGCACAGGCCAAAGCATCAACGCCGTTATCAATCAGTGGCTGCAATATATATTTTTCTGCGCCGGGGAAATATTCAGCCTGACCGAAGAGATGCTGGCTGAACAAATCCAAATACATGCTGCGCTCTTTCTTGGCTCCTGACTTATTAAAGATGGCCAGTTCATTATTGGCGTGATCATAGACAATAACATCGTGAAATTCCAGGCGATAGAAAATCGTCTTTGATTTTCTGCCTTCAATCTTGCCCTCACGTTTGAATGGCATACCATGACGGATCAGGAAGTATGTTTTATCTTCATCATCTGCGCTAACAGGCAAAATCCGACAGCCAGTCCCGCGTTTGTTTTTCAGAAACCATGCATCCATATCCACTTCCAGCGTCCGCATGGTTTCCGGCTTTGGCAGAGCAAAAATATCGGGCGATTTTTGGTCTGACTGGAAGTACATGAATGATTTGGGCTTGAGAATCATCACCTCTGCATGAGGACGCTTCAAAAGCTCGGGATCATGTAGCCATAACGCCAATGCCAAATCTGCTGCTGTTGATTCTTCATGTACGGCGATATTGTTAGCCTCGGCCTGTTCGCTCAATTCTTCAAAATGATCATCATCGGACATTTCCTGAATAAAAAATAACGCCTCCACAAAATTAATATCGATATCGTCTGTGGGTTCTTGCAGCACCCGGCTTAAGCACTCAAAATCCAACTCACCATCTTCATCCAGATCAAAGCTAAAATCGCGCCCGGTCAGCTAGCTTTCATAACGCTTAAGAAAAGTGATCAGATTATCTTGTTGGATGTGTTTCAAAACATCAGGTTGGGCAAAACGTCGTAAATTATAGGTGCTCATGTGGTTATCCTCCTTGGGGGTTGGTCTAGGAGGGCCTCGGTGTCAACACCCGAGCATACATGTAAGACCTTCCCAATTATTTTAAGTTCATCCTGTTGTCCTATGATGATGGGTTTAAGTTTCTGATTTTCAGGGCGCAGTTCAAATCGTCAGGAAATATTAATTCAGGGGCTGTCCCAGATAACGTAATTTTATGTTATCTGGGTTGCTATGAGAAAGAGCCGTTTAAAGAAATCCGTT
>JBCIKM010471508.1:0-10259 GCA_039654465.1 Melibe viridis | reverse complement strand
GATTAAATGGGGTTCCCCCCCCCCCCCCCCTTTATGTTTTAAACTCATGACTCAACAAACCTGAGTAGACACCTCTGTAGCCCCAATACGGATATCCGTCCAAAGAAGATGCAGAGGAATAAACATATTCAGATGAGCTATTCCCATTGCTCTCTGGAGAATTCCATCCAATACCATAGCTTTTCTGATCTTCATTGTCAAACTGATACATGGTGTTACATTCACTTATGATGTTCTTGAAGTAACTGGACAATTCACAAAGACCTTCAAAACAAGAATATAAAAAGAACAGAGAACTCTGGTCATTCATTTTTTCAAAACCCTGAACATCAACTTAAGCCTGCGTCCACACCTTTGTTCTTGCTTCATGGATGTGTGCAGCAGACGAAATATGACAGGCAGTAATGCCATGATGATGATATGATTAGTGCCATTTAAACCATAGAAAGAATAGCTTTTGTTCTTGAAGGGTTGTTATCATCACCATTCTCATCAATATCTTCATCATTCTTGTTATCTTCATCATTATCATCACTATCATCATCTTCATCATCATCATCATCGTCGTCATCATTTTCATCAACATTTTCATCATCATCAAGATTGTTATCAATATATTTTCATAGTTATTCTAATTACGACCTGTGGTAAATCGGCTCATTGGTCTTTCTCAATGAGCAGACACCACTGAAGGCAGCAACTATTGTTTGGCTTGAGATTGAGTAATACCCCTTATGTATTGCTCATTATGCCATGCAAGAATAGGCACGGTGGACTAATCATCTGCCTGTCTTCATTTCTTGTGACCCAGAGTTTTTCCTAGCACCTTGGAGCTGGGTTCTGACACTGCAAATGTGGTATGAAGGGATAAGGATAACAAAACAAAAACAATAATAGCCTAACCTGGTTTGATTCTCTTCTGTCGCATAACAGCATATCCAAGAATTCTTGAGGCTTTATCATTCACATAGCCTCGCAGACGCAAAGGAGGATAATCATTGTAGTATGAACCTGCAAGCAACCCTCCAACCAGGCCAGTTTTTGCCCACAGCCAGAAATCTTTTGTCGATTTGATCTGAGAAAAATTATTCTGACTTGACTATTCACATCCAGGCAATGTTAGAAATCTCAAAGAATTGCAAATTTAATGCGGGTTATTTACATTTGTGTTAAGGTGACTCCAAGTCTTTTGGTACATGAAAAAAAGAAGAAAAGAAAAGAGGGCACTGAAAACTGTGGTAAATTCTCAACATTTTTTATGCCAACAGAATAGATTGTGGGAAAATCTATATTATCAAAAGCAGTCAAATTTTGCTTCTAAATATCCTTGATACCTCTTGGTTTCAGGTACTCCAGATTATGAGACACTAAAAACTTAATTCTGTAGAACTATCATGACATAAGATTCAACACAAATTTAATGCCTTTACACCTCATATTTTTCTGATTTTTTTCCAGTCATTTGCATAATAAATATGGGGTTAACATAAACTTAGAAGGAAGCCAAACTAGGAGGTATTAATAAATTTAAAATGAAAACTACAAAATAAATTATTTGCAAGTCAGTACTGTTAAAATGAGTTTAGGTTTGGGATTGAATTACCATAAATAGTTCTGGAACTTTGTCTCAGTTTAAAAACATAAATTTGACAATTTGAGTCCAGGGTGATAACAATTTGGTCATTAGTTCCTGTGATTTGTGAGAATATGAATTACTGCTACTCACATCCTCAAAGCTTTTTTTAGTGTCCAAACTCTTGATGAATGTCCTATACATTGAGTCCTTGTAATTGAAGTTATCAGAACTGCGGTTGCGATGGGCAATCACCATCAAAATCCACAGGAAGAGCATGTAGAAAAGGATTTCTCTAATCACAGCCCACATCTTAATTTCTTTTAGTCGCTGCTCTCTAATCTTAGCAAGTTTTTTTGCACTTGGGGGCTTTTTATTAATCATGGGTTGTATTTCATTACAGCCAAATAGTCCTAAGAGAAAGAAAAATAACATATATTGAAACAGTGTACAAATACAAAAAGTATGGTAATTTCAAGTCAAAATAAAAGTTAGTACAAACAGCTGATTAAATGAATGATTCAAAACTCGCCACCCCCCCCCCCCAAAAAAAACAAACAAAACAAAACAAACAAACAAAAAACTCACAAAACAAAAACAAAACAACAACAACAAAATAAAAACAAAAAAGGGCAAATTTCTGATGTCTTGATTAGGACACATATGTATGAAGTAAAAGATAAGAAGATCTTTTGGTACTCTTATTGCTCATCAGAGACTTAAGATAAGCTGGTGAAGATGTTCACTGTAAGGCCTGAAAGTGAGTTGATGTTTCCAGCTCAACGAGGTTCCTTACCTCCATTGAAGGAGTGGAGGATCTCCTGCTTTTGGTCCACTACGAGGATGTCTTCTTCATTCTCCTCATCATCTTCATCCTCTCCAGGATTTTTAATGATAAGCGACAAGAAAATAGCAAGAAGAAAAACCTTTGCAAAATACATAAAAAAAGAGATTCATTAGATAACAAGTTGGTAGAAATCGATAAAAATTCCCTCAGCATGTCATTTTTATAAAGGAATGTTAATCATCATTTGATATAAACTTAATGGATCTTACAAAATTTTCCTGGGGAAGTAGGTAATATTATCTCAAAGACATAAATTGCTCTATCATATATATTATATCTAAGGTGTTGCATTTTTTTGCTCACATAGTTCTCAGTACTGATATTAAGAAAAAAATTTTAAAAGCTGAAAATTTTCCAAACTGGTTACAACCATGAAATTTTAACATAAAAGTAGAACTAAGCCAATCAAAACTTACCCTCAACAGGATGAAAAACTGCTCACAGAAAAGATTTAAAAAGTGGAATTCTGTGGATCCACGGAAGATTATCAGCACTGTGTTCTCAATTTATAGCAATCTTCTTGATTAGATGAATACATCAAAATTGACTTTGCCCATCATTTAGAACAAAAATTTATATGACATCAAGAAGATCTCACCTTTATTGGTTGTGTAATGAATATGGAGGTAACAAAAGATATCAACAATGATGTAATCCATTTCTTGCATGTCTCATCCTGTTGAAACAATATTTTTAAGAATATTTATTATCCATCATACAATTTTTTCTTTTACAATCCATGGGTTTAATATAGATGTGGATGAAACGAGGGATGCATTTTCCTCTTTCTGTTCTCTTATAGCTATTTATCTCATTTATGCAGTCATTTGTTCAACCTTTCAAGAAGAAAAGTGGTGAGCCTAGTTTCATTGTTTGGGTAAAACATTAGAACTGTGGGAGCATGAGGTACCTAATAAATGAGATTCAAAACAATAAGCATCTCTTGATTACAGTCTTTATCAAAGTTTTCTTTTCAAATGCATAATAATTTCATGATATTATTCTTCTTTTCATCTAGAATTTTCCTGCCGTTTGTCCAAAATTGAAACCATAAACTAACTTGGAAGGATATTCCATAGAAGGTGACCATTGCAGCAGACCCGAGAGTCAAAACAACCAAGAGGATCCAGGCCACAATTACAAACCACCAAGGAAGTTGGAAGGATTTCTTTCTTCCATAGTTGTCACAGTTGTTTTTTCCTGCAGACAAACATTTATAAAAGTGATACATCAGAGGCAGCTAAAATTCATAAATTTTGATTCCATTCATAGAATATTGGCTCAGTGAGAATTCGGCTTTACTTTTTTTCTTTATCTTTTTAATTGTACTTTTTTTCTTCACCTTTTTCACTTAAGTCAACTGACTCAACGAGACTGTGATTGAGTGGTATTAGTGTTGGTTGTGCATGAGACCCATCAATGACAAATCAAGTTCTAATGAGCAGTAGGGTCAACTGTTAAGTACCTTGATCTGTGTGTTATGTAATCAAGGCACAGCTTGAATTTGTACACATTTGGACTGAATCTGATAGATTCTGGGATTTTGTTTAATGGTTTCATTGAGCAGGGAAAGTGTTCAGTTTTTTGTTTCATCCTCATTTGAAGCTTGAAATTTATTTCAGCGCATGAAAGTTAATAGCTTAATGAACTTGTGTGCAATAAAATTCCTATTTGTCGGAGGAAAAGAATATTTGATTGTGTATAACAGTAAGATAGCAACCAACTTTTGTTTACATATCAAAAGTAGCTTATTATTTTTATGTACAGAAACATCAGAGACAAAAAAAATGAAGGTAAGTTGTGAATACAGTATACACTCTACTTGATAGCATAGCTGAGTCCTTCATTGTTGAACAAGTGTCTGCCTCATTTGAGTCAGTGTTACTTGTAGTGGAAGGTTGCAGCTAGAGAAAAAAAAAAAAAAAAAAGAGAAATGAAATATAAAATAAATCCTGACAACAAAATTGTATGCCGAATTTAGAATATATAAATTTTAAATTCAGGGTCCATTATAACATCTTGACAGAATGAGCTGGTTGAGATAAGATGCCTTATTTAAGGGCATATTATGGCAACTATTTAATCTAGTTATGATGGCTCTAATCGTATCCTCATAATCAACTATCCTGGCAATGTTTTGTGCATCATTGCTTGATGAGATGTGTGTGACTTGTCACTCAATGTGGACATTGAAATATGATTGGTGAACACACCTCACTATGCTTGAAATTCAAGTAAGCGATAACAAGAATCTAGAGGGGTGATGTGTTTGTTATAATTGAGCCTGGTCCCTGGTTTGAAGTCATGTCCAAAGCCACCACCATTGGCACTGTCCCTTTGGGTGAAGCACATTACCACATTTACTTCTTATCAAAGATGGATGTAACACTTTGTTGCTCACAATGTTATCTCAAGGCAAAAAAATTGTAAGATGTTTAACAGGTTACTTGTTTTGTCATGCCATAAGTACATGACAGGTTTGTTTTTCTTTAAGGATGTGACATTGTAAAGCTCTAAGGGTATGGTGATCGCAATAGATAAGTGATATATAAATAGTATACTATACTTAAATGCTTTGAAGTAGGTAAGTGGTTATAAGGAAAGCACATTACAAATATTATTCATTATCATTATTGCACTCAGCCATTGATGCCACACCAACCACCACTGCTTCATGGATTCAGAGATGGTGAGATAGAGTCAAAGCAAGGCCTGTTTCTTACCATTTCTTATTCAGTGAATCAAGCTCACTTTCAGCCTCTAGGTATAAGTTTGCTGCATTTTGATGTCGACTGTTTTGGAGATCATTGATATGAAATATGGAACAAATAATTTTTTTTTTACAAAACTATTTATTCTTATAAAAAGTAAGTTGTAGTTGAAAAGTAGAATCTTATGTCTTGAATATTAAATTGATAAGATTTCATCAAGACATCAGTAAATGAACCAACCCGTACCTGAACTTGACAGGGACTAGCAAATTCACTCTCATTGTTCCCCTCAGTTTTGCATGTAACAGTCTTTCTAGATCGAGATTTTCGGAACAAAAAAATCAGCAGGAAGTTGACTGGGAAGACAATAAGAGTGCTGATGAATCCAGTTGATATCTGTTTGAGAAAAAAATTTTTTTAAAGGGGTAAAGGTTAAAAAATCAAGGAAAGGTTCAATCATTTCTTTAAAAGCAGTTCAGGATGGTACATTCTTTGCTCTAAACAAAATAAAGGATCTTAAATAGTCCTCTCGATTAAAGTAATTGAAATTGAATAAAGCAAAACAAAACAAAAAGAAACATTTTTTTAACTAAAACCAAAAGGCCTCCCTGAACCAAAGAGACTTCCAATGAAAAAAAGTATCTACAGTCTGTACCCATCAACAATAAAACCCATCAAAGCTTACCTTCCTTTAATTTGGCATATAATGCAACTTAATATCATCCTCATCCCATCCCCTAAAAGGTTTAAGACAAAATGTATAATCAAAACAAAGTGAAAAAAAAGGCTATGGATTCAAGAGAAAGAAACAGTCGATTTCAAACTTCTCATTGTCTCCAGCCTTCTCAGTGAACTTTCCTAGACTTTAAAACCCCTTCCACTGTTGAGGGAAACAATTTTGAAATAAGCTCAAGATCTTTAGCTTACCTCAACCACGCTCAAGGAAAATGGCCCAATATCAAGAGCCCCTGCATCTGAGATGGAATTGGAATTTTGTTCAGCATTGTAGAACATGGCATTAGTTAGCATTGTCATAAAAAGTACACAAAGACAACAAGCCACTCGTTGCAGGCAGGTGAAACGGCTTCCAGGTGGGCGGGCAACCAAAGAAAACCACAAATGGTCATCCAGCAGGTTTCTCTTGCTTCTCTCTCCAAACAGGTAGACAAAATCTGATAACTGCTCCCTGCCAGCAATTGGAATGATGCGATCCACCTGAAAATGAGGATCAAAATTATCTTGTGGCATTTACCTTAGGTCATATAAATCAAATAATTCGGTTGAAAGATAGATTTCAAATATTTTTTGTTGTTGTAAGCTCTGATTTACTTACATAAAAATTCTTAATGTGCTGCATTGAAAAAATGCTGCGAGCATAAAGCAATCAAATGCTTTGCATGTCATTTTTCTTTTCAAGGGTTGTAAATCTAACATTAATTTAAGGCAAAACGTTGGAGCTCTTAAACAATCAATCATATCATTTAATTAAATAATAATGAAAAATGCTCAAGCTTTGTGCAAAAACCTTATGCTTTCTTTATTATGTGTTGTTCTTGACTATAGCTACAAATATATTTGAATGAAGCAAAAACAAAATATGTTCTCACTTCTCATTTTTGTTTTTTATAGAAACCTTAGTGAAGCTTTTGAACCCCTCATTATAAAAATCCAGGGGGAAAAATGAACACAAATTAATTCATATATCAAATAACAGAAATTTCTCTTTAGGGTCTATCCAAAATAAGACTAGAAAAGCCAAGGCATAGCAGCAGTACAGTTGCCACTGTGTGGTTAGCTTTACAGTGCTTGTAGAAATCAAACTGGCAAAATTTGGCCTAAGAGGCCAATGCATTGATGACTGAGCTACCAAGACAGAACTCTTTAAGTTTAAGAGCTTACTTTGCAACTCGACCTCTGATGCTCCCTGAAACTGGAATGGCTGCAATATTTGTAGTATCTATCATAAGAGGATTGCCTTTTAATGCTTGCCCATTACTTGAAAAGATTATGGTCTGCTCTGAACAACTCGAAACCCAAAATTGTTAAAGATCAAGTACCTGCCCATCGTCTTCTTCCACTGCCAGCCACCTGTTCAGGATGAAAACTTGCTTGGTATCTTTTTGTAAGTCTTTGACAGCAACATAGTTGAGATACCAGGAACCAAATTTGCCATTCCCACTGTTATCGTGCCAGATACGGATGTAGCTGATGCGTCCAAGACATCTTTTGAGGTTGATTGGGAGAAAGGAGAGGTAGAGAGAGAAGGAGAGAGAAAGAGTTGGGGAGAGAGAAACAGAAAAGATGGAGAAAGAAAGAGGGAAAAATGGGGGAGAGAGAGGTAGAGAGACAGAGAAAGGGAGAGCTAGACAGATAAACACTAGGAGGCAATTTAGAAAAAAAACAGTGATGGAATTCTAGCAGAAAAAGGCAAATAACTATCCAAGCTCTAATTGCAAAGGCGAGTAACAGCAGGCCAAACTAAGCAAATGAAATATGACAATTTAATGGTTGGTATTTTTTCGCAGTCAGAGTCAAAAGGACAAATTGATGCAGCTTTTGTAATTTCATCAAGGCAATATGTTTTCATTTTGTGAGCATCAATCTACATTCATGAATGCCATAGCCTAGTCTATGTGATTCCTGAAATCCTATTTCAATAGCTTGTTGAATCTTGAACATGGCTTTAATTACTATTAAAATATAGCATGAATCAAACATCTCATCCAGGAATTTGTCACCAACCATAATTTGTTGATTCCTGATGTTGAGGCGTTTAGCTGCAATCTGGCACCCATGTCAACAAAAGTTTTCTTTTTTTCATAAAGGTTCAACATTTAGTCTATTCCCAGTATATTGAGTGAGAAAGTTTCAAAGAAAGAAGAGTTTGTAAGTCAGCCATGCAGAAGGCACTCACCTGGGAACAGCCATTAGGAATCCATTGGTCATTCCTCTTTTGAAGATTTCTCTTTTACTGTCTGAGAACATTCTAGTTTCTGTTTCATCTTCTTCGCCTGACATAACAAAGAAAACCTAAAACAAAAACAAACATGGGTAAAAGAGATGAGAAAGAGGAATAATCAGAAAGAGAAAGAGAGAGAGAGAGAGAGAGAGAGAGAGAGAGAGAGAGAGAGAGAGAGAGAGAGAGAGAGAGAGAGAGAGAAAAGGAGCTGAATGATTAAATAAACAGCAACTTTACTAACAAACAAGTAAATTGAAAATGCTCCATCCAATGAATTACAGAAGTCTTATGATAATGATTCAAGTCAATAGCTAAAAACACATTGGTGACTTCAAGATAAGATTGCTTTCTTTGATCAGCTTGGGAAGATATGCAAAACATAAACTAAATGCACTAATGTTTCAAAATAGCCACTTTTGAACTTCTTCAAAACTTTGTTGAATTTTTACCAAGAAACAGTCACGAAAAAAGACCTTGTTTGAAATTGAAAACAAAAGGTTTTCTAGGTAACAACATCAAATCTATCTTGCATGGTGTTCCATTAAAAAAAAAACAACCTAATCCTTTTAAAGCTGAACATGCAAAAAACCAAAGACAACCTTACTTACCTTTAGCTTAGGATATGTGCAGAGAAAATTTGATAGCAATTTTTGCTACAACCTTTTTTTCAACTCAAAGGCTATTGATTGTACCTACCCTTGACTTCGTGCCTGCGTTTCTCCTCATTCCAGTTGATACAATCACTTCATACAAGTACTTGTCTTCATGCCTGTTGTCCGCAAGAGGTGCAAGGCCTCTCTGATTTAAAAAAAAGTAGGTTTTATTATCATCATCATTATCACCATTTTCAGCATCATTATTATCATCATGATCATCATCATTGTTGTCATCATCATCTATCATTATCATAATTCTGCTTGGTGCGTCTGATAATTTGAGATAAACTAAATCTAAAACTGTTTCTATGGTCTACAATATTCATGTGCCTTATCTGATATTAAGACTAAATTTTTTTTTTTCAATCTGTCCTTGCTTGGTTAAATGCACATTTGCCAGTCTTCAAAAGTCTTCCATGTTTTAATTTTGATAACTAATGAGGTTTGTAAATTATCATCGTTATCATTCTCATAGAATAACAACCAACATTACCTTTGCTATATCAAAAAGTCTTTCCTTTGAGCTAAGATATATCGTGCCAAAACTGTGTGTAGAACAGCAATCAATATTACCTTTGCAACATCAAAAACAGCTTTCCCTAAAGTAAAGATAAATGCTGCCACAGTGTATAGTACAGCAATTAATATTACCTTTACTACATCAAAAATATCGTTCCTTCAAGTCAGGATAAGTCCTGCCACAAACAGTTTATAGAACAGCAATCAATATTACCTTTGTTACATCAAAAACATCTTTCCATTGAGCTAAGATAAATCCTGCTACAAACAGTCTATAAAACAGCAATTAATATTAACTTTGTTAAGCAAAAAAATGCTTCCTTCAAGTAAGGATGAATCCTGCCACAAACAGTGTATAGAACAGCAATCAATATTACCTTTGTTACATCAAAAACATCTTTCCTTCGAGCTAGGATAAATCCTGCCACAAACAGTGCACATATCATCATCTCTGTCACATATAGAGTGGGGTTGGATAGGAAGTCAGCATTACTGAAGACATGGTTCCAGTCAATGGAATTTGGCACCACAAGTATACCTCCTGCAAAAGTGGTGAGGTGATTGCAAAGGCAAACAGTGGCCTCAACAGTAGTTTCCTCACTCACCTAATGAAAGAATGATGGATGTTGTGATTAGCTATCTATAAAAACTATACTTTTACATAAAATTTAATTTTGACCCTTCATCTCTTGCAGTTCTCCAAGCTCATCTTTTTGTAATTTTCTGACCATATTTTTTTTATACAAGCCATTGGTACTTTTTTCTCCATACATGTCTTTGTTTAACATGCTGTGCCTGACAAAGACCTTAGGTTGAAATGTTGTTGTCTTTGTTACATTTACTGTCTCAATAAAACTTTTGCCACTGTTTTGTTCATAGATATAGATAGATAGATAGATAGATTGATAGAGACAGATAGAGAGATGAGAGAGAGAGAGAGAGAGAGAGAGAGAGAGAGAGAGAGAGAGAGAGAGAGAGAGAGAGAGAGAGAGAG
>JBCIKM010471397.1:0-10260 GCA_039654465.1 Melibe viridis | reverse complement strand
CAGACACACACACACACATACACACACACACACATACACACACACACACACACACACACACACACACACACACACACTCTTCTCTTCTCCCAACACGATACAAATGGCAAGTGCAAGTACCAGATGGGCACAGCATGATGGAAAGTTGTGTTAAGTGCCAAAGGACCAAGGAAGGATGATGCGGCAAGCCAATGGAAACAAAGGGAATAGGCCAGCGCCTGAATGTAAGAATAATACCAATATCGTAGCTTAGTTTTTACACCGTGAAGCCATAGAATACTTCATTTTGTTTTATTCATTCCATCTAGAGTTCTCTTACAAACAGTTTGAAATGTATCCAGAAAACTAACCAAGGACAACTTAAAGTCTTTGTACTTGTGAAAAGGTGATCTGTTTAAATGCAGCTTAAACAGTATAGAAACTATTTTGTTGAAAAGGAGATGGAAATGGATAGGTCATGTTTTAATAAGAAAATGAGATGACATCAACAAGACATCCTTGCACTGGACACCTCTGAAGGAAAAAGGAGACTAGGATGGCCAAAGGTCACATGGGGGAGGCCGGTAAAGAGCATGGGGCATTCATGGGGGACGATCCAGAGGCTGGCCCAAGACTGAGACGAGTGGAAGTCCTTTGTTGCTGCCCTACATGCCAGAGGGCATAACAGGCAATCAGTCAATAGTGATCGTCACTTGTTCTCCACGAGAAAGCTATTTGCAACATTTGTTCAGCTTTAATGAGTTAAAAAAACACCCAACACCCAATTTCCTTTACCAGGGAAAAGATATTCATGACACAACACTGCAAACAATAAAGAGAGGGGTAAGAAATATATCATTTGGTTGACGACAGAGTTTGAAAGGAAAATTATTTCAAACCATAAATGCAGTAGCATGTCACTACTACAGCCCTAGGGATTAAGCTATCCCTCAACAGATAGATGAAGTCAATAGGCTTTTTGAGTGTTTATAGTCTATAATTCCAACATTACAACAACAAAGAAAGAGTTTGTTCCCTTCAGAGTGAGAAGAAAAAAAAAAATAGGGGTCAAAACCCAAGGGAGACAACAAAATCATTCGACAAACAAATCACAAGAAAAGAGGCGAGAACAACAACCCAGATGTCTGAATGTCTCACCCCCATCAAAAGCAAACGTGCTTGATGTTGGTTTTAGGGGAAGATGACATCAGAATCAGAGGAAAAGCAAGAAAATAGATTAGTTTAAAGAAGAGACAGACTTCAACTTCCACCCTTCCACAGACAAATGTTACAGAGAGATGTCAAGCCTGCCAGAGACAATTCTCACAGAGAGATGATTAACAAGGGTAAAATATCTCTCACTATCATTTCACAGAGAGATGATTAACAAGGGTAAAATATCTCTCACTATCATTTCACAGATAGATGATTAACAATGGTAAAATATCTCTCATATCTCTCACTATCATTTAACAGAGAGATGATTAACAAGGGTAAAATATCTCTCATATCTCTCACTATCATTTCACAGAGAGATGATTTACAAGGGAAAATATATCATCTCCCAAAAACTAGAGCAAACATACAGACAAAGGCCCAACAGGCAGGGCCAAAACTCTCTCACAGAAAACATCGCTAGTGTGGGGAGTGCCAGACAAAGTGAGTTCCAGCTAAACGACAAGAAACACAAGTAGAGCCCCCCTGTGACGGTGGTGGGGTAAATGTCTTCATCGACTGACTGATTCATGGAAAATACACTGTGAGTTAAGCTCTTACTGAGACACCAATGAAGTTTTGTTCTTTCTATCCTAAGCCTTTACACCCAAACCAATGAGCACTGGCTGTACTGTAAGAGGCCGGGGGACCAAAAGACTATGTGAGTACAACTTTTCTAGGTTAAACAGTGGGTGTAGCTTATTAATAAAAAGGAAAACAGGAACCAAGAAAAATTGAAATGCTTCCTATGAAATTTTAAGGCATGATAAATGATTGGAAACTGCCAAATAATAATTGATTAAATCCTCAAGAACCATGGCTGCCATGATAGGTAGCTTTAACTTGTAACCTCAAACAATGACCTTGAATTACATTGGAAACTGTCAACAACAACGCAAAGAAAAACTCCAATATGCGGAACAAAAACCCAGAAAAAAAATTAAATCCTTTGTTACTACCAGGATCAAACTTTCAGTGAGTCTCAAAAAAGGACATTGATCATTCTAGTAAAACAATTTATATGTGAAAATTCATAGGTCAAGAATTAGTCAATAAATAAACAAAGTATTGTTCCTTAGGTAATAATCACACCTAGGATTTGACCCTTTAAATAAAAGAAGAAAGGAACAAAAATAAAAAGGATAGAACAAGTGTGGGCCAAAATGAACAAGTTCTAAGAGAATTAAAGAGAAAAATATAAGAATAAAGTAGGCTACATTAATGTACCAACTTCCCATTGACAAATCCCATAATACTCCATAGTATTAAAAAACAAACAAACAAAAAACAAAAAAAATACTCCATAGTATTAATACGACTACCACATTATGTGGTGCCTTGACAAAAATTTCCTTCATACTCTTGTACATAAATTTACAAATGCTGTGTACAAAATCAAAAACAAATTTTCACATGTGTGCTTAGTAATATTATTGTGACATTTATCTTGTCCCAGATCTCCCACAATCTCCAGTAAAAAGATCTTCATTCAGAATAGAAAGTAGAAGAGTTTCAAGAAAAAAGACAGTCTTGAAAGCTCTCCTGAATCAGAAATTTTTGGCAATTTAGACGACAACCTTGTAACGCTCACACAAGGCATCGGAACAAAATGGGGCTATTTGCAACTGTACTTTTTTAAACAAAAGTAAGAATTATTGCAATGAAATCTAAGAAATGCAGAACTGAAAGTTGAAAATTCAAGGGCCATTCAAGGAGGACTTTAATTTCATAAAAATTCCAGGATTTTCTAAGGGTATTTAAGGCCTGAACTGACCTTCAAAGAGTTTTCAAGGACTACTTGAATTAAAGGATGCAGCATGAACTCTGGGATAGCCTAAGACTGTCTGACATCTGAATCAAAGACAATAGATAATTTGACGAAGATGGCAAAAGTGCTGGGCGTGCGTGAACAAAATATTCAGAGAGAATTTAAAAAACAACAATTCCGAATAATGAAAAAGAGACGTTGTGAATGTAGTGGGTACTAAAAAAATACCTACTCAGTTTTGTGGTTGATCTTGATGTTGATGGTTGATTCCTTTTTTTTTTTTTTGCCAACAATCAAAAAGGATTAATAACTAGCACAAAAGTCAGCAAAATACTAATCTGACAAAAAAGCTCCATGAAAAAAAAACAAAAAACAAAAAAAAACCAACAAAAAAACAACCCTCAATCGCAGAATGGAAAAGTGAGGAGATCTGCCTTAATCAGGGTAGGAGGTCTGTCTGATGACAATTTGACAATATCTGAGACTGAGATTATGTGTTGAGAGAGCAGATACCATACCATGAGGGGAAAAATAGAAGCAAGACAACCGAGCTGAACAAGTGAAAGACAGAAGTAGACACCTATGGGTGCCTGCTCTCCTGCCAATCACACACCAGCTGGACAAAATAAAATACATGAGAATGATAGACAAACAAAAAACCCTCCATTTACTAGATGTAAAAAATTGACCAATAGAGATTTTATTTCACCAGGGAACATTTTAACCTCAAAAACCAACAAAACACGCAATCTGGAGAGAGAATCAGTAGTAGCCTTACCTCGAGAAGAATCAAAACCTCTCAAAAGATGACATTTGAAGACGCAAAGGAAAAATATGATCAAGCTATGATGATATCTTTCTCAGTTCAAGATTTAAAAACCAATTTTAAAAATCTGTTTTCTTGCTCTACAATAAATAATGAAAAGGAAAGCTGTCACATAAAAACCATCTTCAACAAAGAAATGTACCTATTCCATCTTCTTCTTTTACCTGCAAATGATAACGAAATTATTACAATAAGATATAAAAATTAATTAAAAAGATGCATTTCATTATAGCAAACAAAATGATCGACTTTATCAGATTGTTATGATGAGAAAATCTGAAGTAATTCTCCATGTTCCCAAAGGACAAAGGTCCAGTGTGTGCAGGAATTGACAAACTAGCTGGGCTGTACCACACACTCCTGCTGCTTCCCCTCGGTGCTTCGTTAATCTATAGTGGCCTGGGCAATGGTGGGCAAATGGTAATACTTTTTGAAGTATATGATGACTCTGTTAAAAGAAAAGGAATAAGAAAAGATTCAGCAATCATTTTTTATTGAGTTTCATGCAGTAACGAAAAAATTTCTCCTTAGAAATAGAAAATGCAATTGCTTATATGCTGTGTTTAGGTAAGGCAATAAAATAACTTGTGCAATGTTATATTCAATACTTGCAGCTAATCGTCACATTTTAACAAAAGTTGAGGCCAATATTATTATTGATATTCATATTAGTTTTCAAAAAAACTTGACAATTCCAATCTGTGCAAAAAGTTTTGGAATAACTGGTCATTAATTGTAAGAAAAAAAAAACAATAACAAATGGAATTCTTAAAAAGTCACCAGAAGGTCCAGAAATAAAAAAAAAAGTTTAAAATATATCTGTGTTCAGCCAAAGATCTGTGAACTTACGCAGCAGCACCCAGAAAGAATGTACATGCGTGAGTGAGGAGAAGAGTTGGGAGGTTGGCGAAGCAGAACAGGCGAGTCTTTTTAATCACTCGTGAGTTCCTCATGCTGAGACAAGAGGTGCCAGGCTTGCTTCCAGGGTGGCGAAATCTTTCACTCAAATTATCACTGGAGGAAAGCAATCGTTTTGAAACAGATTAAAAAAAAAAGTATTTCATAAAGTTGTTCATAAATATTTTTAAAAATGCACTTTTGAGAGATAGAAAATTAAGATGACAAAGCTTAAACAAGCCTTTATGTTTTTTACCCCCATAACAAGTAGTTGGCAACGAAATGAAAGGCAGTAAATGCACAGAAAACTAATTGGCAGGCTATAACTATAAAAACCAAAATGGGTCTATTCTATGTGAACAAAGTTGGATTGATTGGTTTCTCAATGACAGAAATAGCTAGAGTTTTAACTCCAAGGAAAGGATTGATTCTGCAATCAATGAATCTCCCTGTGCTGTGAAAAAAAAAAGATTGAAGAAAAGTGTGAGTACTCAGCGTGGCTGATAATATTGCTATTAAAATAAAAGTAACAACTAAGGATGAGATTGAGCGCGTTGAGAAAAAGGAAAAAGAACATTTTTTTGATTAATAATAATCTTCCTGAATCAGATTACCCAAATCAAGAACAACTGAACGATCATCAAAGACCCCACATAATTAAAAAAAAAGACCCAGAAAAGAGACCAAGGGGAAATCTAGAGAAAATGAGAAAGGAATAAGAACCTAATGCTACTCCACTTGAAATCTTTATAAGAAAAAAAGAAATTGGTTTCAACTGGTGATGGCAAAAAAAACAGGTTCAAAGGCAAAAACCATGGCAATAGTCCGATAATTAAAAAAAAAAAAATCTTCTGCTTACCTCTTCTTTACAGCAAAAAATTGTGACAACCAAACCTAACTTTGTGAGAGCTAAGAATCGCTTTGTAGTGTTGTGGCCAAACCCGACACCAGCCTGGTGCATCAGGTTGTATCCAATATCTCCATCAGTCCCCTAAATGCTCCGGTCCTGTCACCAGGTTATGTGGCCACTCAAAAATAAACAAAAAAAAACCCCAAACAAAAACAAATATAAAACAGAGCAAACTGTTCCTGATTCGAGTTAAACAGTAACCCTAAGAGAATTGATGTATGACTAAGACACATACTAAGGTAGAGGAAGTTCTGGCTGACTTGACCAATCCCATATCCAGTCGGTGCCAGGGTCCTGGTGGGGGGTGGGGGGGGGGGGGGTTTAAAAAAAAATTCTCATCCATGAAGATGTGAAATTGAATGACTTGGACATAAATGTATGTTTGAAAAGTGACCAACATTAGTAATCATCAATGGTGATTCACTGTTGAGAGATGTGACATTACCAGTATTATTCTTCTGCATCAGTGACCTTTTGCAGCTTTGTGTGTATCATTAATAAATGTATTTTTATAAGCATAGGTCGCAAATCCAAATTTCAAAAACAGAAGGAATCTTCACGTGACCAACTTGCATATTCTTTTATTTACTTTTACTTAGATATCCATATAGTTTAACTCATAGTTTCTTAGTGTATAATACAATTAAATAAAAAAAGATTGCTTTTATATTTTACGGCCTATAATCTAGGTACTATTAATGTACAATTCTGGGCCGTATACCAATAGTGGAGAGATACAGCGGAGGACATGACGGTAGAAGAATTCCGCGATATAGCGGAAAATTGAGACCCAAGATTAGTTAAATATCTAATGGTATCTAAATTCTAGACCTTGTCACTGCCTAGAAGTAGATGGATGTCTATTTGGTGCAAGCCAACACTAAGCAAAGCCATAGATTACATCCTCCTTGGCATTTGCTTTTGAAATTTTCTGTAAGAAAAGAATTCCTGAGTTTCCCAGAGCTGTTGTTTGATTCAAACTTTCAAATTTGCCAACCTAATTTGAATCATGTTCAAGCGAGAGGAGGGGATGTCATGGCACCAAGATTAACTTTACAAAAGGTTGATCTGTGTACAAAGGAGACATGCTGTTTGGCAGTCAGGCAGTTCGATATTTGCACTGGTAAAAAATGAATGAAGGCATGTTACTCCAGAATTAAAACAATATATACATGTAAAAAAACCTTTTGCTAGGGCCTCAAAGTGCTTCGGAATACCATATATCTCTAATGGACAAAGACAAATGAGTCAAATGCAGCATAATTTGATGCCTTGCAATATTTTAGAAAGAGAAAAAGTTGAAAACAACCAGGGCAACCTCCTAGCTTTATATTGATGTCTCATAGGATGAGGTAGGTATGGTAAAGTGCCAAACCTAAGGCACAACACCAATAGCTACAGATTGGAGAGAGTTACTGGGAAAGAACAGCAAATGTTCTTTCCAATCAACCTTCTAGTCTAGACACAGGGATGGGGAGTAACTGGGACAAACAATCAACTAACTGTGACTACTGCTGCACTATCAATTGTGAGGTTTTTAGCATAGCAGTTCCTCAAGACTAGAAATTAAATTGAATTAGCTGCTGGTAGAAAATCTACAAATGCTGGAAAATCAACAGAATCCCCATCCGCCATCCCTGTAGACACCAGTAATGCTTGTCATTGCTTCACTATTGGCCTCAGCAACTTCTATTCTCCACAAACCATCAAAAAAATATGTCCTTGCTACGAGTGAACATGTAAGTGCCATGGCCTTGGCACCCAAGAAGAGTATAGATGTAGTCAAGCAGCTCACTCCCCATGCCAACAGGAATCCCCCGTTGTCCATGGTAAACCATGATAGCCCAGTCGTGTTTTGAACCTCCCCCTATCCTAACAATAATTAGGAAAAAAACTTATTGAATTTCAAATTAATATTGAGTATCATAGGGTGAGATGTTACAGATGGACAATGATTAATCCTGCTCACATTGTCATTGGGGACAAAATGTGAAATTGAAAACGCAACACACTGACATGTCAGGAGAAAAAAGAAACCTTTGACTCACCTTGGCTCTCCAGGCCTCACTGGACCACTCTGTGTTTGGGCTGGCAGGACCATTAGGGCTGAGGATTGAGTTGGGAAACATAATAATAAACCATAGCCCAAATTTCTCTCAATTACACAGAATGAAAATATACAGAATAAGATAAATAGAAAGTCATGACTTTCCAAACAGCCACAGCAACGCAGTGACAAAAACGTTTTTCTGCTCGTTTCACATTCTGCAGTTCAAGCAGTCAGGCCCAAAGAATGTTGCTGTACAATAATATATCCATAATCCAAGACCATCATTTCAAGTGTTTGGATGAGTTTCTGTTGGATTCTCCAAGGTCTATTCCAAATGTTTCCCATGTCAGTGAAAAATAGTTGGCCTTTTCCCCGTGTGATATAATGTTAGTACAATGGGATCCAGATAAAGCTTGCTTAAGGGTCGATGTGGATGTCTGTTAAAGTAATCACTCATCTCCTGGGTTGAAATACATTGGAATCCTGATAAAGTCAACACCTCGGGACCGAGAAAAAGTGTTGACATTAAGCAAGGTGGACTTTATCAATTTTCAAGGATGGAAACTCTTCAATGAAAAATATGTGGCAGGATCACAGTACATTATGGACCTTGTTGCTTTTATAGGTATTTTTGTTGTTGTTGTTTGTTCTTGTTTTGTTTTGTTAGTTTTTTAATTTTAGTGTAAGTTTACGAGTATTGTGTGGTTATCATAGATTGTTATTTCCTCGCACCTAGTGAAATTCGGGTAAGAGTGCGTTTGTTTTTTTTCATTTGTTTTGTTTTGTTTTTATTTGTTTTAACAAAAGGAAGAACGCTGTAACATTTACGGCAGTACAATGAGAAAGGAATGTGTATTGTCCCTATTGTCTCACTGAGCTACTTCATCGGAGAGGATGTGAGTAGTCACCATGGTAGTAACCTACTATACAGCTGGTTTTAGGCTAATTTCATAGTTATAGTACATGTGTGGTGTCAAGGTAGACACAAGGTTGTTGGGTTGGGTAGGCACTTTGTGCGTATGTGACTTGAAAGGGAATGTCCGGCGCATTGTGTTGGTGATGGAGAGGTAGAATGTGCTTGCGTCAAGCAACTCTGTTCCACTCTCCAACCCTCACCTCTCCCCCACCTGCCCCCAACCTCACCCTATTTAGTCGCATTGCTGTGGCATGTGTCAAGTGACCAATAGCCTAGCCTGCGTTGTGCGTTACATCGCATGGTTGAAGATTTAACCTTTTGCTAGGATTTTACCACCTCAATCTGTCCCAGAGTGTTGACTTCAAGTCAGTTTCATGGCCAGCTTGTTGACTTCATCAGAAACTAAAACATAAAGATAATGAAGGAAAAAAAGGACCACTGCCATATGTTGACTTGAAGCGAGGTGAATTTATCCGGATTCCACTGTATCCTACAACATGTCAGTGTCCCACGCTGAGGCACCTAAGAAGCTTAAGATGATTTGACCTGCCTTAGATTGATGCTAGCAGGAACATTCTATGTTGTCCATAGCAAACAATCATAGCCCCCCTAGTCAAGGTTCAAACAATCTTACTTCAGGGGGAGAGGCAAATGCATTACCATCTCTGTGATTAATGATTATAATTATTAATTCTTTTACAAGGAAGCTCAGTTTAGGAGTGTTTGGCTTAGAAAGATATGTTTCCATTACAGGATACAAATGGAACTAACCTCCCCTTGGCAGACGAGTCTTTACTGTTGGGCCTTGAGGGTGTACGAGACTCCCTTTGTGCATCTATGAGGAGTTTCTCTAGACTGCCTGTGGTGTAGGACACCGTCGGGTCGGAGCCTGTGTCCATAGACTGCTGGGGAGGCGTGGCTGTGTTCTGACTGTAATGCAGCTCCACCCAAGATTCTGAAGAGGAAAACAAAGCAAAATTGGACAAAGCAATCATTTTATGAAATCACACAGCTGATGCAACTCAACTTGTGGAGCTCAAAGTCCTGTTCATAAGTCTTTCATTTATCTTTCTGAAGATCTTCTTGAGGAGTTGACAGCAGTTAAATCAATACTTCCTCCTCATCCATGTCACTGACATAATTATAGATCATAGTTTGTATTAGAAACATCTATATATATAAAAGTGAAGTTGTTTGTATGTATGTTTGAAAGTTAAATCCTCTTAAATGTTTGAGGGTGTTGAAATTTTGCACTTAGAGTTAGTTTTGTCTCCAGATGGTTTTAAAGAAAAGAAATGACCAGGTTTTATACTAACTGACTCAGAATTTGAGAAAATTTGTTTTTACACAGCAAAACTGGGACATGAGAAACCCGTAGAGTTCACAACACAGACGTGGACCCTTGAGTCTGGATTAAAAATTCCAAAACTGTTTTCACTGCACAGAACAAAGGTGACATGAATGAGTGATGTGCTGCTGTCACTGACGGTGTCAAAGTCTGTTGTGACCTGTGCTCAGCCTTAAATTGGCTGAACTCACTTTGGACCTTATTGTTGTACTCTTTTGTTTGTTTATTGGAGGTTTTTGGGCCCCACGACACACGAGGGTCATAGAGGAGCCCGGGGGAAAGTAAGATGATAGAATTAGTTAAAAGAGGGAACAGATCAAACCACAAACGGCAGAGAGATGATTTACACTA
>JBCIKM010471286.1:0-10261 GCA_039654465.1 Melibe viridis | reverse complement strand
TATGGTACAGGAAGACCCAAGATCTTTAAACCCCCTTTGTGTACAAAAGTACTCAGTACGTTTAACTTGTGACCCTCTGCCAAAAGGCATAAAATAAGGGATGACCACTGAGTTGCAAACAAAATGAAAAAAGACAGAACATCACAGAAAAGGGGATAAAGTAAGATGACAGCATCCCTCTAAAAGATAAGAAACAGATGTAGAAGTGCCCAGGATACACCTGTAATCTGTCTCTAAATGTTAAATAAAAAATAAGAATTAAAAGAAGGGGACAAGGTAATAAATATATTCAAGCATATAATAATGGTAAATACAAAGACATACTTTATGGTCAAAAAGGATGTCAGCAGCGTTTATTTCAAGGTTTATTTCAAGGATTGTTCGGACAAAAAGACAAATATATGATAATAGAGATGAAAACAATTAATAATTTTAAAAAAGACCAGACAAAAAATTGATCTTTTAGCAAGAAAGGACTACATTGACTTCTTACGCTACAAAATGCAAAATATGAAATAAATACCAATCTCATTACTCCCATAAGTTCTCTCACAGATTAGGATGCATGGTTAACATTCCTCCACAAACATTTACCCTCGTAATGCTTTATTCAAAACTACCAGCGATACCAATATTACTTCATTATGTGGTCTAATAAGTCAGAGTGAAAAAAAAAAAAAAGAAGAAGAAAAAAAATAAATAAATAAAAGAAGAAAAAAAAAAAGGAAGAAACAAAACAAAATAAAATGCGATTGTAAATGAAGGTGAAATTGTTGCTAATTATTATTATTATTATTATTTCAAAACGCATTATAGTATATCTTTAATATTTTTTTTTTAGACGTTATGTTCAGGCAGTTTTGCTTTCTTTCTTCTTTTTACCTTAAAGATATAAAATGAAGGTCATATCAATAATATATAGAATTATTTAATAATCCTAGAACAATAAGTTGTGTTAGACTATCCATAATAATAGTATTACATAATTCTATAACAACAAGTGGCTGGAATAGCAATAATAATTCAGTAGCATTAGTCACCCCGAGAGCCCCGAGTCCTATAACTTATAACATAGTCTTGAGTATTCAGACGATTATTCTTATTTCGCCAAAATTCATACATTGCAGAGATTTTGAACAGCAAATCAGCAACTCAAAGAACAACAAGCACAGCACGATAAAGAAACCCATACAACATATACAGTAAACAGTTTTACAGTAAGCTGACTGCAACTGCCATCACACTGAGGTGTGAGGATCAGCCATTGGTAACTTCAACATTCCCATTTTGAGAAAACCCATTTCAAACGTTCAACTCTAAAGGCAAGGGAACTTTGTTATTGTTACACTATACTTTTCCACCAAGCAAATCAGAAAAACCATAAGTCATTTGACAGTGACATTGATTTTATTTCATTGATTGTTCAAAGACAGCTCGCGACTATGGATTAACTCATTTTTTCAGGGTTTTGCAGTGACAATATATAATACGCTTCTTAGCTTCTTAACCCCCAATAAATGACATGTGCCCTATGTAAATGGGCATCACTTAATATGTTTTATCATAGCTTTTACCAATGGGGTCTCTTCTTCTCTTCGTAACTTATAATACTATCTCGACATCTCACAATGCCTCATGGTCAGTCATAGCCTAGCCAAATGCCATTCAAGTTATTTTCCTAGAAATAGAAGTTTTATTTGGTGATATAAATATAACATAGAAAACATTGCAATACAATTATAGCTTTTTTTTGTTAGGTGTTACACCATAACATAGAAAACCTTACAATACAATTATAGCTTTTTTTTGTTAGGTGTTACACCATAACATAGAAAACCTAACAACACAATTGTAGTTTTTAGTTTGGTGTTACACCATAACATAAAAAACCTTACAATACAATTAGAGCTTTTTGTTTGGTGTTCCACCATAACATAGAAAACCTTACAATACAGTTAGATATTTTTGTTTGGTGTTACACCATAACATAGAAAACCTTACAATACAGTTAGAGATTTTTGTTTAGTGTTACACCATGACATAGAAAACCTGACAATACAATTACAGGTTTTTTGTTTGGTGTTACACTTACACAAGACAATGTAGGTTTTTTGTTTTGTTTTGCTTTATTTGTTATTACACTATAACTAGGAAAACCTTACACTACACTAATAGGGGTTTTATTTCCTAACTATTATCTGATTATATTATTATTATTATAATTATTACTACTTTTATTATTGGAGGTTTTAGGGCCCCTTGGACACACGCGGGTTACTATTCTCTGGTAACATTGGCTTTCCTTGTTTTTGTTAGCTTGGATAGTAGTTTAAATAAAAAATGATGCTGTTGTGTAGGTTAAGTACAACGTAAAATTAATTAACAATAAACAGGGTGTGCCAATCTTAAGTCAAGGAGAGAAGAGCTTGTTTTGTTTATTGATGGTTTTTGGGCCCTCGGAAAGTATCATGACAGACTTCGTCAAAAGAGAGAAATGGCTGAGAAGATTTCCACTAAACAAAAATTTGTTTGTATTTTATTGATAGTTTTTGGGCCCCGAAACATATTAGGGTCACAGAGGAGCCCAGGGTAAATAAAGAGGATAGAATTAGTTCAGCAGAAGACCCAGGATCTTTAAACCCCCTTAACATAAAAAAGTACTCAGTACATTTAACTATGCACAAAAAGACAATAAGTAAGGGATGACCACTGAGTTGCAAACAAGACAAGAAAAAAAGAACATCACAGAAAAGGGAAAACAAAAGATGATGGCTTCAGAGTAAGAGATACAAAACAAGTGGAAGTGCCCACCAGGGACACCCACCAACCACCCGCACTCAAACATAACTATCCTCCTCAAAACACATACAATATTGACATTTGGACACCACACTGCGATAATCACCTTTCGCCAAAATAGGAAGTGAGTTATCACCAATTACCAAGGTTGCTTGGAATTTTGTGGCGGCTGATAGAAAACGCTTTTGAAACTTTAAAATGAAAAAAAATGAATCGGTGGGCAGTTCAAACAGTTCTGTCTGTTGAAGCCTTGTTGACAGGCAACAGGTAGTGATAACCGTTTTTCTAAACATTGGCCTTTATAAATCAAGCTTGGTCTGTGTGTAAAGATCCTAAAATTGTGCAAGGCCCCACAGTTTTGTAGTATGGCACTGTTTCACTGCACCTCAATATGAAAAAAAAAAATAAAAGGTAAACCCAACACCACAACGCAGGCAGGATTTGGAAGGACATAAATCAAACTTTTTCCTTCATTAACAACCTTGATTAACGCAAAAGTTTCAATTTTTTTTTTGTTACCCCTGAAAACAAAACAAAACTGACTTCTGGAAATATAACAGATACTTATAAACTATGACTATGAATTGGAAAAAAAAACCCAAAAAATAGAATCCCAAAAGCCAAAACAAAAAATTCTCATCATTAAAGACAACTTCAGTCTCACTGACTGCCAACCACCAAAAATAAAAATAATTATATAAGAAAACAATTTGTTTCTGTGAGACAACACTCCTGTATGTAACCCACAACATAAATTAAGTGTTGTGGGTCACAGTCTCGTTGTCTCACCGAGGCAAATTCTTTATGGTATATCTTAAGTATGTATATGTAGCGTTTGGTAAAACCGACCCCATAATATAACCCTAAAACCATATAATCAAAAAAAACAAAAAAAAAAGGGAATTAATTAATTGAACAGAGCCCAAAACCAAACTTAAATCAAAACATACTAAATAAGTACAACCATTCTCACTGCACCATATGTGGTATTGCTTAGACTGAATATACCGTAACAGGACACAGGAGAAGAATTCACTTCAGCATTTATATAGCGCTCATCACCATACTCTAAGTGATTTACAATACCATATATTCCTGGCAGACAACCAACATAAAATGATATAAACCACAGTATAAACCATCGTAAGGCATCATACAATTTTTCAGACAGAGAGACAACATTGTCAGCAAACTTGTGTTGTGTTTTGTCTGAAAAAGAAAACAAACCCTTGATTGAAATGTTACTGTCTTTGTTGCATTTGACGTTCACTATATACCATGGGGACTTGACTTGTTGAGGACTTCATGGGAAAAATTGCCTCATTATGCTGGTTGGTGCTGGCTTCAACACTCTTCCTCTAGTCATAAATATGAAGAATAAAGTAAGAGCTAACACTGGGAAGTTGATGACAATCAAAGAAAACGGTTCGGGTGCAGAGCTAAGACTTCAATTAGACAAGATCTATAGCTATAGTATAGTTCTTTTTTCGCTTTGTTTTTCTAATAAAACCAATACTAATGGACGCATTTAAGTATGACCGAGGTAAAGCATAAGTGAACCCATCAGTAGAGACATGCAAGGACTAATTCTCTGATGAGGTATGACATAAATGAACCCATCGGTAGAGAGATGCAAGGACCAATTCTCTGACAAAGTCCCTATTAATAATTTTGTTTACTTTTCCTTTCATTATGATCCAACATGTTCAACCTTTCATCAAATTTTCACTTTTTTCTTCTTTCAGATAAATTATCACTGACAAAATATTCAAAAGATAATTCTTTTTGACAAAGTCGTGGGCAAATATTTATTTATTCCTCACTCATCGTCAATATTTATGTAGAACAAAATACAGCTTAATAAACATTTTTTTTTTTTTTCACATTAGCATTTAGGTTCCTATATTTTTATCTCCTTAAAATTAAGGGGGCAAAGAAGAGAAAACTCTTAGTCCTTTTATTTTTCTACCATTGGCAACAACAAACTCCTGAGCTGAGTAAATCCACTGCCACTGTACACAACAAAAAACCCTAAAAAACAACTATTACATTCTTCTATATCACAGGAAATTTAATCTATAAATTCTGAAAGAACATACAAACAAAAATAATATCACAGAGACAGTCATTACACATACACTGTGTTTTTGTGCATCATTTGTAACACACACTCGTATCCAGTTTTACATACTAAAAAAAAAATAAAAACAAAAACAAACAAAACAAAACAAAAAAAGGAGCATAATACAATCATGGTATTATTTTAAATTAAATGGGAATGAGAATGAAGGATAAACTGTGGTGCATCTTCAAGTATATACAACAATGATAATGACAAACTAATTTCAAATACATAGATGTTTTCACTACCAACTATAAAAAAAAGAAAAACAATCATAGCTTTAAAGCTGTCATGACAAAAGCCAAAAATATTCCAATAATAAAACAACATATCAAGCCACACCTACAAATTAATGGTCGGTTGATTATATTTTCAACATTTCAAAACACAAGAAATCACAAAAAGATGTCCCCTCACAGGCTAAGTCATAGACAAATTGAAAATGTTATTTAAAAAAATAAAACCTAACAAACAAAACCAAAAATACCCAAAACATTGCACACCAAAAGCAACACATGACCTAAACCAACACAGGAGTAGTGGTGATGACAAAATCTGGCTGACATTGAAAACACAATGAGTGGTCAAAGCATTAGATTATTTAAAAAGTAACACAACATTGGCACTGCAATGGGGGAAGGAAGCGGTAGGAAGGAAGACTCTAAGAAGGGATGGGTGAACAAGGGTATATTATGAGTGTGGGTGTGTATGTGAGTGTGTTTGCTGCTTCCTTCATTCATTATGCGAGAAGATATAAGAGTTTTATGCAAATCGTAGCAGCTCTCAAAGCTCAGTGCAGCCAAAAGATCCTGGTCGGCCAAGCGGCCAAAAACACAGCCATACAGAAAACAGATGACACACCCACCCCACCCCCATTCTCACCACCGACTCTTGCCCTAGCCTTGTGTGGTTATCCCCATCCTCCAGCCAAAAGCTCAGAAAGGTCATCAAAGGAAACCATTTCGAAGAGATGGTGAGCATAAAAAATGCCTTAATGATAGAATCATGCAGGACCCCATCAGAATCCTTCCTCTATTAGTGCATGTGACCATGACAGAGGAGTATGAAAAAATGCAATTAACTCCACAAGGATTACCTTGAAGGAGACAATGACTCCCGATGAAAAGTTTGCATTTGAAATTATAATCTTGCCACCTGTCCTTCTTGAACTTTTCTGACACAAATTATAAACCTAGCAAGTTACCCCGAGTTAGCCACACAAGCTATTGGAATATTAAGACACGAGAACCTTTACAGCCAGGAGACTAATGTTTCCCCTATTGAGAAGAGCTTTACAGGTATGTGTCAGTGAATTTGTATTCACTCTGCTTCATGTTTAGAGCCTTTCCAAAAAACAGTCTAATTTGGTGAACGCCAATGATCAACAGCAAAATGTAAAAAATCTACCCAACAACAAGAGAAATCTCAATTCCCAGCCTAATGCATGCAAATGAAAAACTTGAGAATAGAAAATAACAAAGGCTTTAAAATGGTGGGACAAAATAAGTAAAGCTATGCTTGAAGAAAATGGACAGTACACGTTTATTTCTACAGTGTGCTTTAATTGCAAATGAAGAGGAGATGACACGGCAATGGTGGGTGCGAACAATGTAAAATAATAAAAATCAATAATGCATTTTGACGGCTCGGACAGGATGTGGTGTGTGTAAAACGCAAATTTTTCTCAGTGTGGACACATCAATCAAACAAACCAACACAAAAAAAAAAATAATCATGTTAGAGAGCATAGATCTTAATGACAAGAATGGATTGAAAAATGTTTTAGAAAAGATTTTTTTCAAATCGGCTTTCAAAACAAATAATTACAGCTAGCTATATTGTACAGTGTTTTTCTATTCTACTCCGCTGTCTCCACCCGTTTCTTCCTCACTGAAAAAGACAAAAAAAAAAAGATGAAAAAAGTTTAAAGATAAGCTCAGCATAATGTCAGTGTTAATTAAAGGATTGTTTCTTACAATCAAGATTAGAAAATGTGAAGCTGAGTCGAGATCTTAAGAGGCTTTTCTTCAAAATGCAATAGCAAAATATAAAAAAACAAAACAAAACATTTCTTTGATAAAGAACTTCCCAAACAAAATAAAAAATATATAACACTTGATCTTTTTTTTACAGGGAGAAACTAATGGGTATTTAACTAAACCAGTTCTATGCTATTGGAGAAATCACAGTTACGATGCAAAAAAGACTTACAGGCATCGAAATTGGCCTTGAGCTTCTCATTGACTTTAATCCTTGCATCGGGGAACTCAAAGACGATGCCGAACCGTAGCAAGGTGTCGTTTTCTCTGACTAGTTTGGCAATCTCCATCTCTACCCGGTTACCCAGGACCTCGGGTTTCTGCACATCACAAAGCAACAAAAAAAAAAAAAAGTTATTGTTGACAAACTTTCTGACAAAGCTTGTGGCCTGTGCAGTTTAACTCAAAGACAAAACAAACCAATGAAAATGAAGTATAAATCCTGTTATGGTTGTTCTAATTATGAAGATACACGGACATTATTATTTAAGCAAGAAGAGCCATCACCAGACATTCCCGTGACAACTGGATATGCCCACACGTCAGAGGGGATTTGGGTGGGGGGGGGGGGGGGGGGAAAGGAAGGGACCTCTTCTTTCCCACCCCTGTTTAGCCACCCGGAGCTCTCTCAAAGTCTGTTTCTCGTTGACGGCCTTGAGGAGAGTTACGATGCCATCAGGGGAGATGAAATTGGATTCTACGTTGACAGACTTCAAGGTCATATTCTCTGACAACATGGAGGCTAAGGCCTATCATAGAAGATAAAAAGAATTTACAATTCAAATAATTTCATACATCAGTAAATTTTTAAATTTAGCCACTGGGCTCCTCTATGACCCTCGTGCGTTGTTGTGGGGCCCTGGAGCAGCCAATAAACAAATAAGCAATAAATTTAGCCACCTTATAATCACTTACTCAGTCTCCAAGAAGAAGGGGGTTCAGAGATTAACAGTTTTACCAGAAAAATAAGAAACTACATAAGATTACCTGCCTTAAGACGTGACTCCTCACCGGACAAACCACTTCAAGTCCTACACCAAACCTACCATTCTAGTGTGACAAAAAATCAGCACAAAACCCATAAAGAAAAAGGGACAAGGAGAAAAATAAAGATCATGACAGAGATATGGGTGGGATGAGAGAGAAAAATGTTTACTCAATACTCCCTCCCATTCAACAAATAGATCAAACACAATATCGATCTAATATAATATCGCCAGAAACAGTATCATCATATGGAAAGACATAATTTACAAAACAAAGTAGAATCAACACTATTATGTAAGAATACCAAGACATCACCTTTCACATCCAAGTTTTCTCTACTAATCAAATAAAAAAAACAAACTGATCTCTCTTATTTCAAAGATAAGTGACGAGGCGTTAAATCAGAATATTTGGTTTTTAAATTGGGAAACTGGAACAGAGCATTTTTTTTATCTTTTACCTATTACAGCCCCATTTAAAATGGTACGAACAGCAGGTCTGCTACTTGTGATGCCTGCTTTGTCCCATTCTTCCCTGGGACAAACTCAATCCGCCTCTATGATTGATGCTTGGGCTGTCTCAGACTTCCTTTGGACAAGCTTGGAGGTCCAGCTGGCTGTAGACGACTTCTCTTAGTCTTAAACATTGCAATCTGCCTACAGGCTATATGTATCGTCATATGTATCAAAAGTTCATTGTCTGCTGGGGACTTGGTATTGTAAAGCGTTTAGAGTGTGGTGACTACTGTGGATAGGCGCTATATAAATGTCATACATTATTATCATAATTACTGCAATTCTTTGGCTATAAGCCGCTCCTGACCATAAGCCACACCTCCGAAATTAAGCGAATAAGTGTTTTATTTTCATCACATAAGTCACATCAGACAACAAGCCACAGAGACACAAGATACAAATTAGATACAACATTGAGCAAAAATGGAGAAAAGAATTTTGAAAGGTTATGGTATAAAACGAATTTTTACCAAAAAAAATAGATTATTATTTTTTTTCCCCGAATGCAATTAAACGGTGATAAGTTTATGCATCAATCAAGCTTGATTTAAGTCTGGTCTCTTTTCTTTTTGCTATGGTTGGAAACAGGCAATGAGAGCTATTCATTGTTTTCCATTAGAAAACAGTTCCAACTAGATAAGGGTGCTATTCAGTGATATAGTCAATCCAACCGACAAGTATACTTATGGTGGTCATACAGTGTTTCTTTTTCGCCCCAACACTCTAGTTAAAGAAACCGTACAACACTTCATTCATGTTACATGCCTGACCGGTCTACGGTAGTTGTAAGATATGACTATAGACAAAAATGCCACTCCTAGACCATCTATTGCAAGCTTCTAATGGACACACCCCATCCTAGTGTAAGCCCCTCCTAACAATTAGCTGCAGGCCCAACGATCTGTGAAAAAAGTTGCAGCCTTTAGTCCAACAATTACGGTAAAACTAAAATGATCCTTGAGTCTCTCCATTGTAAATAAAATGAATTATTATTGCTTTACGACTGAGGAACTGACATTAAGTTACAGCCAAATAACATCTCAACATACACCAACCAACGCCCTATGGTAAATCAGCTCATTGGTCTTTATCAATGAACAGGTCCCACCAAGGCAACAGCAACTATTGTTTGGCTCGAGATCGAATAATATCCCTTGTATTTCTCAATATGCCACTCAAGATTAGGCACGGTGGACCGATCCTCTGCCTGTCTTCATTTCATGTGATCCAGAGTTCTTCCCGGCTCCTTGAAGCTGGGTCCTGACACTGCTTAGGTGGGATGAAGGGATATGGATAACAAAACAAAACATACACCAACCAACTTATTAACATGCATTTTTTAACGAAAAATATGATTAGCATCTTTATTGTTATTTCCATCAATATTGTTATTGTTACAATTCTGCCATATACCACATACCTTGGCGACCGTGTCATTGGCAGCCACGCTGACCATTTCCAGCTTGACACACACTGTGTTGCTTTTCAAGGCCTCACACAATCCCACCAGCCTTTCAATTGACACGTTCTGGAACACAAACAGCCGAACAAGTGATGACTCAAACATGAAGACAGATCCTCTTATAACAAAGAATGCTGGGAGAACCACATTGTTTGTAAAAACATATGTGTGGTGATCCAGGAAAACCCGGTCAAAGTCGCTGAGAGCACAACTGAGATATTACCGAAAATGTCTCAAAAAGTCATTTTTTATCGTGACCAAGTTAACAGTAGATTTATTTTCTTTGATGTCTTAGCTTCATTTTGCAGTGTATTTCATCAGCCAAAATGTATTTTAA
>JBCIKM010471175.1:0-10262 GCA_039654465.1 Melibe viridis | reverse complement strand
TGTGAAAATGTCTCTGGTAGGGTCAAGATTTATCTGCTCTTTTAACTAATCTATCATCTTACTTTCCTCTTGGGTGCTTCTATGATCCTAGTGTGTTGTGGTGCCCTAAAACCACCAACAAACAAGCAAACAACGGTTGGTTGGTGATTATGCCATTGTTAGAACACCCTGCATAGCTTCTAGTAGCAAAATGCTCAGTGCGAAGCACAGGTGAACCGATTTGAAGGAATAAATTTGGAATTTTGCCTTGTCAGCAGCGTTGCAGCCTCCTACTCTTTAAATTTCCAACTGTCAAGGGTGTTTTAACGTGCACAACCATGTTGAGGATGTTTTCATAACAGTCAGTTTATTTCCAAACCCTCGAGACAGGAAGCTGATCCATCTCAAGTTAGATTCTGCAGAAAACCCTGAGACATTAATGTACCCATTTATGCACCTTGTTGTGTGGGACATTTGGGGTTGGTAATCTTCCTAAAGACCAAATAAATTACTTACAGTTGGAAATCTTTCTCCTTTGAAGGTAAAAAGAAGGAGGTATATTTCATCCCTCTGGCTTGTGTATAGTGGTTGCTGCCTGAGAGCCCGGAGAAGATTGAAAAATCATGCTCTTAGGCATTTCATGCTCTGGTAGGTTACAAAGTATATATCCCATTTAATAGCATAACACATAACCTTGAATTTTCGGACCCTTGATAATGGGGACAAAATGAAAATATCAGCTCTATCAATGCCATTATAGCCAACAAGTTAGCTTACTGAACTGGAGGCAGAGCCTATTGTGTGTGCAACCTCTTGTCAGTCATGGCACGAAAAGGCAACTAAATTTTCTTCAATCATCAAGATGGACAAAGATGGCCCCTCCCGTGCACCCCCCTTCCTTTGGTGAAGCATCATAAGTGTGCATTGGATGTTTCACAGGTCCCCAGATCCACATCCCATTGAGTGCATGATAATCGGTGCCTCTTGCAGGAGCTTTGCCGGTGTCATGGTTCTTCCTTTCACTGTCATGAAAACCAGATATGAGGTATATGGTCCAGTGAAAAATAAAAAAAAAACCCTCTAGAAAATAGCACCTATATTTTATATTTTGCTGATATAGTTCTCTTTTCAACTCATTTCCCTAAAAAAAAAATTCTAGACTGGGGAGCATTGCTATTTAGCTGATATTTGAACATGAATATTTTGCTTATAATTCTGCAGAGGCCAAAAAGCTGTTTATCAAGTCACTTCATTTATTTGCTTTTAAGTATTGATGTTGTGATAAAAATTAAGAAATCTTGTTGACTTATTTTTAAAAAGAATGAATTCATGATTGTTCTCAAGTTTCAAATCCTCTTTTCTGAAACATTGCCATGAAATATATATATATATATATTTTTGTCTGTAGAGTGGAGACTTCCAATACAAGAGCCTAAGACAAGCTATACAAATTACTTTTGCAAAGGAAGGTTTTAGAGGTTGGTATTATTCATCAGTTTGACCTTTCAATTCATTGATTCTCATGTTATCTCAAAACAGATTGCACAACTCCATTCATGCCAGTGTTATGGTTTAGCTTTAAAAAATTAAGGAGAGGAGCTCAAAATTATGGAATATGGAAAGAGTGTCAAAAGTTATGGCAAAAGATTACGGTTTGTGTTAACTAATGCCTTGATCTCTCATTCCTTTGCAGGTTTATACAGTGGCCTGGCTCCTACCTTGCTGAGAGATGTGCCTTACTCAGGGTTGTACTTAATGTTCTACACCAAACTCAAGTCTTTCACTTCAGGTTTTGGACTGGCTCTGTCATTTGTTCTGGGGGTGGAGTGGGAAAGGGGGGGGGGGGGCAATAATTGAGCAATGAAATGGGGAAAAGGGAAGGTATAAAATAAACACCGTTCTTTGGCAGTGTTTTGGTTGTTGGTTGGAATAGGGTAGGGTTGGTATGATTTCTTCATGGCTTTGGAAAAAAAAAATTCTTTGGGCATGAAAAAATGGTAACAAATTATTACAAAAATTATAGATTGAATGATGAGTTTAATTAATTTATCTGTTTCAAAATTTATTTACTTATATGGTTTTGATATATCTTATCACTGATGAATTAATAATCGAGTACTATAACTATGGGCTAATAAGCAGTGTAAATTGCCAAAGTGTATGGATAAGCATGTGGCGTAAAAATTTGTATCTTTTATTTACCTATAACATGTATGCTGTCTACCTCTTTCTCTCTCACACACACATGCTCTTTCTTCCCTACTATCTATTCATATCTGTCATCCTTTCTTGCCTGACTCCATCTGTACTTGGTGTTATGATAGGAACAACTTCATAGGGCCACCATCCCAAGGGAGAGTGATGATAAAAAAAGTGCCATTTTGTCTGCCTGCCTCAGACTCAGGCTACCCACAGCAGGCTCTCAGCTCTGGCTCCATTGGCCATAGGACTCTTTGAAATTATAAAGACAAGGTGGGTTTCTTTTTACTTCTCAGGAACACACTGGTATTGAGAATATTTGTGTATTTATTCGGGCAGGTTATTCCCAAAGTTACAGCATCTTATTCAACTTCACCAATGCGGTGATAGCTGCTGGCCTATCCTCCATGCTTACCCAACCCGTCGACGTCATCAAAACCAACATGCAGCTGTATCCTCATAAATATGGCCGTTTGAAAAATGTCATACGACTGATATATCAGGCAAGTTTTTTTTTCCTTTGGACTCCCATTTCATTTCAATGCAAGATTTAGTTAGTAGCATTCGTATGCCTCAATGCAATATGAAGCTCCATTTTGTTACCCTCTTCATTTAATGTCTTGTTGTATGAAAGCTGTACATCATTTTCTGTTTTCCATGCTTTGTGTAATATTTTTTGTCTATCCCCTTTTTCACGTATTGGTTGTGATTTCATACCAGATTTGGACTGGTCCATTCTATTATTGTTGTCACATATTCTAAATCTATATGACTTTTTATGATACCAATGAAAACTTCAATTGGAAATAGTGGTAAATAAAGCTGATTTGTGTTCAGTTTCAAATAGAAGTACTTTTCTTAATGTTTTTACGCTATTTAAAGATTGGAGTTTTTTTTTTTTCTTTTTGCTTCACTGTTCTTCAAATTGCTCCTCGATTCCGTTAAAGTAATGAAACCATGTCATATTTTACATCAAAATTGATTGGAAATTGATAGATTTTGTGCTATTAATGTTTTTGTTTGGATTATAGCATCACTGATGCCCAGTGGTGAGTTGAAAAGTGGAATGAAAATTTACAGAAAAAATCAAAACACAACACTTCCAACTTATGAAAAAAACATACATCACATGTACACATATAAAGTAGGTAGGATAGCATTCTACAATGCTTTCCATTGATATATACAGTAGAATTCCTTTAAACCAAAATTTTGGGGACCTGCTAAATCATTTTGGTTTAAAGGCATTTTGGTTTACAGCAAGTTCACTTTTTTTCTATTTTTTTTCAAGGGCAGTAACTATCAAGATCGAATTCGAACGTTCTTTTGTGATAGGCAAGTGATAGTGATACTAGATGAATGATGCGCAGCAACTCAGAGACGAAGTGGAAATGAAACTGTGTGTTTTTAATGGTCAATGCTAATGCTAACTAAAGTAAATAAAACAAAGAAAGCTCACACACACACACACACTCACACGTACCCCCTTCATACGCGTTTGCAGATGATTAGGTAGGTACGCGAGCGAAAACATCTTGCTTGTGTGATTCTACACACAAACACACACACACACACAACGCGTGTGAAGACCACACGAGCGAGAACATCATGCTTGTGTGATTCTACAACCACCAATTCCACGTCATTCCTTCCCTTTTGTCGTCCCCTTCCCCCACCCCCATCGCCTTTTGTGTGATAGGCTGTGTTGGTCAAGCCCAAGCGTTGCCAACCATGATTGCTTACCACCCCTCTCCCTCACCTCAACAGTCATCATACTCTTGATCGAGTTGCGTTTGCAAGCTCGGCGTTATGTAAGATTTCTGGGAATGCTAGGCCCCCTTCCCGAATTATTGAAGAAGATGGAACAAAAGAAAAAGGAAAGACACTTTCAAGTTGTTTCGGTTCAAAGGTAGTCACGCTTTGAAGCATTTCAGTTTATCCTATGAAACGATACAAAGACAAAGAAGAAACTTGTAAAATTGGCCGATTTCTTTACGGTTTATGGAAATTTTCGGTTTAATTGAATTCTACTGTAATTCAATTTGTTTGAGACCGTCTTCCCCAGCAAAATCATGCAAACTAAAGTCTGCTCATGAGACAAAGTTGGCTCAATAATGATAATTATACATCAAAAGTAGAGGCTGCTGGAAGCTGAGTTATAACGGAAGCTTCCATACTCCCTTCATGGTAATAATAATAATAATACATAAAATTTCTATAGCACCCTACCACAACAATGTCAAGCTCAATGTGCTTTACAATGGCGGTCTATTTAAAAAAAAAAGAAAAAGAATCTTAACATTAACAATCGAATCGACAAAGCAACACACGCCAATGTTAATGTGCGTCACAGCCCCTGTGGTGACCCTGCATAGCGAATCAGTTATAGACTGTGGGATGGCTGAGACCCCCCTCCCCCCCTCCCCCTTGGGATTTTATGAGACCTATTTTTTCTTACAGCAAGATACATAAGAAAAATTTTGCAAGGTGTCTGCCAAAAAATAAATGTTTCTATGACAGAGTTATTGCCCTTGAAAGGTCGCAGGCTACAAAATTGAGAGAATTTTCAATTTTTGCACAATTAATCCAAAATTAATTCAGCTAAAGTCTACATGGTTTATAATCATGAAATCAAGAAGAATAGAGAACTTTTTGAATTACTATGGTGCCAAAATTACTGAAGCATATAGTGTTTTGGGGTCTATTTTCTCACAATTTTGTTGCCCACATTCATGGAAACATTTCTTCCACAATTCCTTATGATATTCCAATTTAAATAAAGATACTTGTAGTAAGCAATATAATGCATTTGTTTATATACAGGCATGATCAGTGAGGTGTCTACCAAAATTAAGCATTGCCATGACAGAGTTATTGCCCTTGGAAAGGTTGCTGAGGACAAAATTTTGGTAATTTTCAATTTTTGCTCACATTGTTTACAAATAATCTCAGCAAAAGTCCACATTGCTTGCAATGACAAGATTGAGAAGAATAGGGAACTTATTCAATAAAAACAGTTTCACAATTACAAACAAATAGCATTTAAGGGTTAGTTTAATCCTATTTCTCACAATATTATATTGGTAATATTCATGAAAGGATTTCGTCCAATTTTCCTTATGATATTCCAATTTAATATGTAAAAGATGCTTGTACTTGGCCCTGCTCCAGAAAGAATATGCGTACTCAGCAACACTGAACTGAACCATGATGCCTCAAGGATTGCTACTGTTGAGTCCACTGTTCCCCTGACAACCCACTCTTCTCTTTTGCCTCAGTTAGGCAAGGCAGCTCACCAGCAAAAACTGTCTTGGCCGGGAGCCTGTGAGACCAGCCCAAGCACGTGGTTGAGCCTGACGGAGGTTAGATGGGTAGGTTGAGCAATACATGATCACAAGAGCAGAGGAAAATGCAATGGCATGTCACTCCAGTTGGGCCGACATCCTTTGAAATTGGAGGAGCAAGATCAAGAGAGTGCGATTCATCCCAGCACTTGGAAGAGCTGAACACCTTTAGGCCTGTTATAGTTTTTTGCTCACACATGGGCGATGGATGTTAAGGAGTAGGAGGAGGAATAGCTTATCCAATTGTAAAAAGAATCCTCTCTCCGCTAGCTGGGACTAGTAGAAGATGTGAGGACATAATCAGTCAACATTCAATTTTTTTATTTTGTTTTGTTATACATACCTCTTCATACTGCCTAAGCAGTGTCGGGAACCAGTTCTAAGCAGCTGGGAAAAACTCTGGATCACTAGAAATGAAGGCAGGCAGCGGATCAGTCCACTGTTGGATATTCAATATGAAAAGGAAAGACACAAATAAGTAGAATAAGATCCCATCAGTACCTGCCAAAACTCCTACCCTAATGTGTACAATGCCATCAACTTTTCTTCATCCATTAACCATGCATTACATGTCGTCTTGAAAAGAGTGCTTATTTCTATCATAATGAACTGCATAAGCTTGGTGTACAGAAGGAGCGTAGTGTAGGTTTAGACAGACCAGGCAGAAATTAGGCTCCTAAGGTGTTTCATGCTCGGTGCAAGAAACAACAATCTCATTATGCCAACAAATTTGATATGGGACAAAATAATACCTTTGTTCTGTCCCTGATAGTGTTCTAGATTTTATTTGTTAAATTTTGCTTTGTTTTGCTGTTGTTTATTTTTTTGTGAGTTTGTTTGTTGGCTTGTTTTAGTTTGTTTTTTTAGCTCTCATCGCAGTTACAATTTGATGATCAGGAAACAAGATCATCTTACTAGAAGGGCGAAAGGCCTTTTTCTTATCAGACTCCATAATGTTAGGGAAAGGGAATACCAACAAACCTGCAGTGTAAAATAAATGCGGGATCTTGTTATACCCTGCAAGGTATGGGAAAAGATAATAAATAGAGACGTTTGCCAGGGGGTTATACTGATGACTCTGAAGCCATGGTGCAATTTATTTCATCTTATTATGAAATGAGAATATAGATATATCATCAACTTTTTTATAAATTAACATTTCAAATAATTGTCACTTTTAGAACTATTAGGGGCTTAAACATAGGAGCAATTATGCATTTGTTAACGTTTCAAAGAAATTAGTTTTTTGCGTTTTTTAAAATTATTTATCAATTTATACATCTAGGAAAAAAAGAATTTGCATATTACTTAACACACAGTCAAGTTTGAATGCAACTATATAACCCCATACAAATTTTTGATTGTATTATTGAAACAAAAACTCTGCTAAATTTTTTTTTTTTTAATCATTATTTGGTATTTCAATACACAGAAGAAGTTTGAAGCTTTAATTTAAGATATAACAAACATGTTTTCTCTTTCATTTTAGCTTTGCTATGATTTAAACAAACGCTCCGGCTTCTTTTTTTACATTTTTTATTGTAATTTGACATTTCAATATACATAAAAATAATATTATTAAAGTAATTGTAACACTCTTTGTATAGTTAATAGAAGAACTCTTAAGCTGTAATTTAAGATACAACAAGCATAGTTTCTCTCCCTTAAATTCAAGATTAACACTGATATATCAACAAGGGCAGTTATTTAAAAAAAAAATTCACTTCCAATGCGTTTAACCTCATTTTTTACATAAAATGGATTGTGATGTATCAGAAAATACTGATATTGATCAGAATCCACCAAATTTCTTAATTTGAGACAATTTGGAATCACTCATTTTTGTGTTTTTGTCTGCATTTTAGAGTTTGAAAGCCTATAAAATTGTTTAAATTAAAGATATTGCAATTTGAATTGCACAGTGAGGAAGAGCAACTCTTAGGCTTTATAACAATATATAACAACCATAGTTTGTGTTTGATATGATGTGTGCTGTGGTGCAGAGATAAACCCTACCCCCTAATTTGAAAACTTACTAGTACTCACAAAGAAAGGGCAATAACTATGTGATGGCAACACTTAAAATTTGGTTGACAGGTAGAAACACACTCTCAACATGATCAAATTAATGAAAAACTAGGTCTCATAAAATCCCAAAGGTTGGGGGGAGGTTTCACCCTTCTAGCCCTCGGACTATGAAGATGGTTATATAATAGGCCAGTAAGTCATTATTTTTTGTGTTTAGGAAAAAGTTTTTAAAACATCTGTAAAAGTGAATTCTACCATAACACAATTTCAAAAGCAGACTATAATGTGTGAGAATGGCAAGGAATGGTATGCAAAATTTTCAATGAAATACCTATAACCTCTGCAGGTATGTACTACAGAATATAGAAAGATATCCTTCCTTGTTGTGAAATGAAAAAAAAGTCCTGTTCTTGTTAGAAGTCTTTTTTTTCTCCAGGAAAGCGGTTTGATTGGGTTTCAACGAGGTTTTGTCCCTCGCACTATGAGGCGAACATTGATGTCTGGCTTAACTTGGTGCATGTATGAAGAAGTGAGTGCTTGAAGCTTGCCCATTTTTTTGTTTTTAATTTGATTTGTTTTCATAGATTTTATCTTCCTTGGGTTGTTATATCATTGACTAGGACTAAGCACTAGATTTTTCAAGATTTCTTTGCTAGGGAAGCCAAGAACGATATATCGTATGATATCACAATGCAGAAAAAAAGGTAGACCAGTATTTAATATTTTTACCAAAAAAATGAAGATATCATGGAGTTAGATTTCAATGGGTTTTTAAGTGGCGAAAGTTTTGTCCTCAAAGCTTTTTGTAATAAAATTTTGAATTTGAGAATACTTTGTTGAAACTTCCTTGTGACATTGCATTTACAGAGCTGCCAAGTGCCACGGAAATTAAGGCTGTGCCACTGAGAAATGGAAATGGACGAAATGTCCTGGAAATTCACATGTAACTCATTTCCCCAAAAATAACCTGTGAAATAAAAGCACCAAGCAGGGTGGACTAGACTTGTTAATTCCTGACATTACATTTAGATCTACATATTATCTATTTTAAATCCAGATCCTAATCATTTAATTTATTCATTGCAGGTGATGAAATATTTTCAAATCAAGACTTGAAGCCAAGAAGAGGAAGAACTGTTGACTCACACTCACAACAAAATAAAAGGAAGGGATGAAGTCAGCATCATCAATGCTTGTTTGTTTGGAGTGGATAGTGTCTGCTTTTTTTAAGCAGACGTCACTGTCAGGGCTCAGGTTTATTGCTGAGCTTGAAACCACTTTTTTTTCAGAGTGGTGGATGGCTCAGTGGCAGGTCCGGGTTCGATTCCCTCCTCAGACGACTTTCAATCTTCCTGGTTTTTTCCTTTCTTTCTATGGCTTTGACTCAACTTGGCACTGTGTCTGTTCCATTTTCTCTCATAGTCATCTATTATTAGAATTCATTGAGAGGTTCAAATGATGAGGTTTGTCATGGGTATGTCAAATGAGTCATTTTTAACATTTACTTTTTGTTTTTGCCAATGGAAGACATGGTGAGGATGAGATTTTTATAATGAAGTTAACAAAAGCGATGAAACCAATCATTGGGGTTCTATCATGATACCCTCATTTTTCAGTACAGCTGTCTTGTTAATGTTATTGCTTTTGTGTTCTTTTAGTATGTGTTGCCACATCACAATTTCTATGCACTATTTACGCATTTTAAACTTCTTTTCAAAACCTTCAATAAAAACAAAATTATTTTTATTCATTTTGTTAAATGTTGGGTATTATTTATTTATTCTCCCTCAATCCCCATTTTCCTTCGGTTATTGCAAACCACTTTTACTTTCATCATTATTCGTGAGCATGCTCTGATGTTGCCCTTGGTCAAAACATTTCAAATGCTGAGTAGTCCCTGATTTGTACACTGACAGTTACAGACCAGAAATGATACTGCATCACTTTGTGGTTTGAAGCGTTCCTGGTGAGCACTTCAACTTCTGTTTCATAACTTTTATAAGGCAAATATTATCTCACTTATTCATCTCTTCCTGTTTGCCCGAGTCCTGTTTATGTTGTTTTGTTTGCAATTCAGTGATCATCCCCCATTTCATGCCTTTCAGTAATGTACACAACTGCAGGGTCACAAGTAAGACATAGCCCACTTAATTGCATAAAGATAGTTTAAAGATCCTGGGTCTTCCTGGACATTTATCCTATTACTACTATGTGTGGCGGTCATTGTTTATATTTGTGAGGAGTGATTACATATTTTGTCTTTGTAAATCATCTCTCTTTGGTTTTGATCCGTGTTTTGAAAGATATTAATTTTTTAGTGAAATAGTCTCTCTTCTGTTCTAGGTTTGAACTGCACTAATCTATGACCCTCTTGTGTTGTTGTGCCCTTAAACCTTGTTGTTTTGTTTTGTTATCCCTTCATACTGCCTTAGCAGTGTTGGGACCCAGCCCCAAGGAGCTGGGAAAAACTCTGGATCACAACAAATGAATACAGGTAGATGATCAGTCCACTGTGCCTAATCTTGTGTGGCATAATGAGCAATACATAAAGGGTGTAACTCGATCTTAAGATGTTTCCGCGGGTGGTTGGTGGGGGTCCCTGGTGGGCTCTTCTACTTCTGTTTCTTTTCTTTTACACTGAAGCTATTGTCTTACTTTTTCCCCTTCTCTGTGATGTCCTGTTTTTGTTGTCTTGTCTGCAACTCAATGCTC
>JBCIKM010471065.1:0-10262 GCA_039654465.1 Melibe viridis | reverse complement strand
GAGAGAGAGAGAGAGAGAGAGAGAGAGAGAGAGAGAGAGAGAGAGAGAGAGAGAGAGAGAGAGAGAGAGAGAAAGGATGGAACGATCTAAATTAATGTGACTTTACTATTTATTTAATTCCTCGTACATCAGGTAAATAAACAAATTTTCCAAGTCATTTTAAACAACAGTCAGTGAGGGCAACAATGCTTGCATTGCCAGAACAAATACTCCAAGCCAATGTACACCAAGAGAAGTCAAGGCAATGAAGTCCACACGCTACATGCCGTGCCTGGTGCCATTTGATGGAAGCGTTGCATGAGACACGTTGCTAGGTTATTCTAGTTGTGAAATCGACTACTACAGATCCTAGACATGATAGATCTTCTCTGGAATGACCTGAGAAGTCTTTGATGTGACAGCGTTCCTTCTCATCCCTTACTTGAAGACTGCCAAGCTTAGAAATGAAAGGGAACGACAAAAAAAAGATGTAACAGTAGTAAACAAAGTCTTTGCGATTACAGACACGGTAATGTAATGGACCGAAAATCCAGAGATCCGTGGTTTGAGTACTGACCATGGAAGTCAACTTTTGGAGACAATCTATTTTCTTTATTTTTTGTATTTATTTACCTTTCTCTATGGTTTTGTCTTGGACTTCTCTTGACACAGTACTCACACGACTATTCCACTGACTTACAAGGATTGAAACTGGCAAAAAACACGAACAACTATTTAATAGGTTATTCTCGATTTCTCTTAAGTCACGTGACGGATGGGAACCGGTGCATTAAACATGGCTGAACCAGCATTGTTTGTTAATGAACTCACAAAATTGTAGAGCTGTCTTTGTGGTCACTTTAAAGCTGGAAATTTTTGTGTATGCACTAAAACTAAGTTCATCAATGGGATGGATATCTTATTATTTATTCAGTACCCATCCATCACGTGACCACCAGTATATAATTTAGAACAACCCCATTGGACATAAAACGTACAGATTTGAATAATGTTTGGATGACCACGCCAGAAAAGATATAGCAAAACACAAATACAATACAGCAACTGATAAAAATTAAACCTCCTGTCTTCTTATATTACATTTTGTAAAAGTGTCCAATAAGCCCCCCTCCCCCTTAAAAACAAGATTGTGTAATAACGATCTTCTGTAATAATCAGCATGTTGAAGATGTCATTAATCCCCTTCATATAAATGAATGCTGGTTAATTAGTTGCTCCGGATCCTCCAAAAGAGAAGTTTATTGCAGATCAAGAATTTTATTTCAAATTGCAGGGTAGGACTGCTGTAGGCTTTCTGCCTCAAATTATTGCAGAAAAAAAAATCACCATGATTTGGATGGACACATTATAATATGTAGTCATGAAGTCATTGGTATAACCTTAAACTTAAAACTACAGTTCCCTTTAAACAAACCAAAACCAGACAAAAAGAAGGATTATTTTGTATAAATCCTTGTCTGTTTAGATCATTAGTAGACCAATATGAAATTAAGTCTTTCAGACCCACACCACTATCGGTCTCGGCGATCAACTCTTTCCGAGGAGGAGGCACGGCAAGAGGACACGATGAAGGTGAGCGGGGATTTAAAACGGTGCTCATAATCACATTGTTATGCTATTGACACCCCTCCCCCGCCCCTCACCCCTTCTTGCACTTTCCATCCCATTTCATTTCGTGTATCGATCTTGGACGACTGATAGACGATGGCATTTAGTGATATTATTGTGGGGGAACAACCTGTTCTTAACCTCAATTTTTCATAGCATTCTTGTTTCAGTATCGTCAGAATATCTCAACGTGATATCGATATATCGATTAAATTGTACACGTCATGTTGCTGCCACTTCATCAGCTTATTTCATCGAAAAACACAATCATGAAAGCGGGGGTGTGAAATATTCCGAGAATGCGATATAAGAGCGTACATATTAGTTTAATGGTTTGTTTCTGTTTGTATGTCTATCTTTCATTATGCATTTAATTTGTAAGTGTGTATGGGTGGTATGTCTGAACCCCTTGATTACGTGTTTTCCTTTTTGCTTTTTTGACGTGCAATCATATACGTACGTTTCTTTAGATATACCAGAGAGAAGGGACATATATACCTAATCTGTGGATAAACCTTTATGGACGTTGATTTGGCTATGTATAATCTCTGAAATTAAAAAAAAGTTAAGTAAGATGATTTTTCAAAAGATTTGAGAAATACCAAATGCAATGAGGGATTATATAAGTCTGCTTTTTATGCATAATAGAATCACTTATCATGTCAGAAGGAGGCCTTATAATACCTTATAAAACACAATGGGAATGTTATATACGCATAAACATTCAGTTCCAATCAATTTTTTTCCGTGTAGTAGACATTATGATGTTGAATTCTGGTATATATTCTTTTTTTTTATTAAACTTTAAGATTTTTTTTAGACGCCATGTTGCTTTAAAATAATACACCCCTAACAATGATCGTTGAGAAAGTTTTCCTGATTTATTTTTCGCCTGACAAAATACTAAGTCTGCCTGATATAAAATCCCTTCCATCAATGCAGGTAATTCTGTTGGAGGCTCTGGGAAACATTGGGTGCCCAGAGAACTATGACGTCATCCTGTCTCACATGAATGATTCCAACTCCCCGTGGGTCAAACGTGCAGGTGTTCACGCCATGAGGCTGTTCCCTCACCAACATGTAAGCATGACATTATTCATATCACTTTGTATAACATTACGTCAGTAATTTGTTTCTATTTTCACTAGGAGTATGAATGTTTCTTTTTTTATTAATTCTTCTCAAATAGTGGGTTACAGTACGTCCTGGACTAACTAGCCATTGAGCCGAGGTGTATTTTAGGCCAAAATAACAGTGTGCTGCAAGCCAGAACAGAGTTACGCGCCCTTTGCAAGAGAGCAGACAACACATGGCATTGTCTGCACCCGTCTGCTTATTGTTATTTTTACCTAAAACACACATCGGCTACATGACTCATTAATTCAGAGCGTGCTAATGGGTAATCAAAACGAGGAAATGCCTGACTACTGTTAGAGGTATTACGCAAAGGCAGCAGTTTTCAAAAAAGTTCTCAACTCAGCATAATTTTCACAGTTGCAGCAGCTCATCAATTAAGATGTGAAAATAAATTTTGGTAATTTAAAAGGGGACTTTATAATTGAGTCCCCTGTCCAACACGATTTGAATCTACCACGTCAAGGAAAGGGTTGAGCCATGAAAACTTGTTTCTTAGCCAGGATCCGAACCAAGGAAAACAGAGCCATTTGCGAACAGAGGGATGACAGCTGATCAAATAAAGGGGGGGGGGGGGGTCGTAATCGTCTTTTACAACCTAGGATAAGTTAAAGCTCCCCCCCCCTATGGCATTAGTCACTCTCTTCCTTGTCCACGAGAAAAATGGGGATAATTCTTTAGGTTTGTTGTTCATAATATTGTTGTTGTTGCTGTTTTTGTTAGTGTTGCTGCTTAAGAAGCAAGTATTTTCCTCGAACCCAGTATACCTATTGTATTAAGAAGAAAAACTATCGTCGACTCCACACTCAAAACCCCCCACGACCATGTCCACCAATAGAATGGCACTCACAGTATAATATCTACCCAGGGGACTTTTATTACTAAGATCGTCTTGTTTAGCCAACTCAGAATTTGCATGTGAGCTCTCTCACCATCGGTGTCCAACGCATCCTCATCTCCATGCCAGGCGGCCAACGTGATGTGGATGAGCGCCGTGCATGATCAGCACGAGACCGTCAGGTACGAGGCCGCCCGCATCTACGCTCGACATCGCCTGGCTGACCCAGACAAAGTGGCCTCTCTCAGGTTTTTATTTGGATAAAATATTAATGCCAATGCATTTTCTCGCAAACGTTCATCATCATCATCATCATCATCATCATCATCATGATCATCATCATCATCATCATCAAGAATAACAACAATCTTTTAGAAAAAAAAAAAACAACTAAAAAAACCCCCACCAAAAAACAAAAACACGAAACAACTGTTACTGTTCTTGACGCAAAAGCGTTGTTGATTCCCCGTTTCAAGTGCTTTAAAAAGTCTTTAATTGGGTATGAAAACGGAATCGAATTTATCCTTAGAAAAAAAAGTCTACTGGGGTTATTCAGGTGAGCTTGGGGTGCCATGTGAAGGTTTTCTCACTCATTCTCTACGCCTCGACTCGACCAGGTTCTAGTGTCAGGTGTGAATGGTCTTTACCCCTTGGAGATGTCGCATTTTTACGGTACTCTCTCTTGTAAGCTCACTGGTCTTGATTAATTGACCTCAAGTCGTGAAACCTAATTGCAACTTTGACTATTTTATGTAATCAGCAGTTTCATTTTATAGGTATCACGCGTTTATTGACATGGCGCTCCACTTGCTTAACCGAGCTTCAAAAAGTGACGTCATAGCAAATTAAACAAGATATGCACCTCTCAAACTGGTATGAGACAAAATACCAATAAATGCAGAAAACCGGACCTTTCTATCTATCTTTCTTTTTTTAGTTGTTCCAAATATAAATCTGAGCATAATTAAACCAGCCTGAAATCTGTAAACCCACCATTAAATGGCCACAATATAATACAAACGAGAAAACTAGTAATAGTTGAGACCCATTGATTTTTCGATATGATACATTATGCTAGAAATAACAAGAATAGGAAGAACCACACCGTAGTAAATATGTAATGTCTTATTCGCGAATTTAATAAAAAGATATGATAAGATAAGATACTTTAGAAATTCAGGTCAATGATTAATCGATTGGCAGCATCTGATTTCTTTGTTCACAAATTTGTTCATGCCCCCTCTCCACCTCCTTTGTACTAATCTGGTTTTATTTTTTTGTCACCCACTTAATAGAGGAAAACATTTAGCACCGACCAGCGACCCAATTCTATGCCTAGACTCGTATGTCTTCTTTGTAAAAAATGACCTTCCATTATTCTCACCCCCAAGATTGTTGACTTAGGTCCTCTTACTTGTGTGTCCAGGGGAGGTAACCAAGTGGTGACAGAGGGCGAGCAGCGTGTGGACACAGCTGGACACCAGAATTTGACCACCCGCCACAAGAGGCTCCGTCGTTTCGTCAGGACAGAGGAGTTAGACTTTGAGGTGCACTCTCCTAATGTTGACTGGACCAAGCTGGTCGGCACCAAGGATATTGGAGCGTCCTTCGATGTGGCGATGAAAAACCGACTGGACTATAGAACTGGTGGGTCTGGTAGGATGGCTCAAGAACCCTTGTAATAAATATTGGATCTCTACAATTTTTTCTCTCTTAGCATGATGGATGACCTTGATCTTGACACTGTCTACACATCTATTTTGAGTATTATTACCTAACAAGGGAGAGAAGAGAGTCAATAATAAATAATAGCACGAGTAAGGTGTCCAGAAAAGCACAAGACGAAGCCACAGAGAAATGGGAACAAATAAAGAAAATCAAAGTTGTCTCAAAATTAGGCTACACGGACTAGGATGGACCTCTGGATTGCCGTTACAGTTTGCTATCATTGGACTACCTGGACTGCCCAATCGGTGACAGGATGTTAAACTCTCCTTGTCAGATACGTATCTGTAGCCCTAACAACCAAACGGAAACACAACAAACTAGCACAGAGTTGCTCCGATAATATTGGTAAAGTGGAGAGTCTTTTCTAGGAAACCTATATAGAAATTTTCTACTGCGCACCTATCTATGGTTGTTGATTTGTTTAAAATTATAAATCTTACAAAACTTTTTAGAAGTTACACTCGTGAATTTTACTATTGCAACTTTAGATTTAAAAAAATCTGATTACCAGTGCAAGCATGATATCCATTAATCCCTCCCCCCCCCCGCAGGTTACCGGGACGGCCAAATGACCGTTGACATACACGACGAAGCGTTTGCACGGGTCAACCTGGGTGTCTTGAACACCAATGTGGACATCATGACCCTTCACATGTGCTTCAAAGGCACCGCAGACTACGACGTCAATATGTTACAGGTACACGCCCCTTTGCAGGTCAGAGATAATTCAATGTTATCGAAACATACCACGATTTATTTATTTTAAGTTAACACAATTGCAGCTCCTCTTCCCTGCTCCATGTGGTCTTTCCTAAAAGAAAGGGACGCCAAAACTGAACAGAATAGAAGAATAATGAAGTGAAATATCTAACTTTTGTTCATATCTAATTAAAGGAAAAGAAATACCAATATTAAAAACCCGTGGCATGTGACTCAAATATTGTACTCAGGGGGAGTAATCATTTATGTAACCAGATTGTTTCGCAGTCGTTTACTCTAAGCTGTTTTTTTTTTTCAATTTATCTCCCCTCAATAGCAAGTAGTGGTACTCGTATTCCAAACACTTAACTTTTCTGACTGAATACACACTGCAGCATTGTTGTAATGGTATAAACATGCTTATCATGCACAGCAATACATTCGTTGTTTTCATCATAATCTATGAACTTGCTCATGTTTCAGCAGAACAAAAGTTATCCGAGGGGTGTGAATTCAAACCTTACCATCACGACCCATTTCACTCCGACTGGTACACTTGATCACACTGTGAATAAGAGCATGGCTGATTTAAAACGTTTTCAGAAGACCCGAATGAAAAAAATTTGTTAAAAAAGGATGAAGTAAAAGCGTACTATAATTGTAAGATTTGAAATTTGTTTTCTTGCTCAATTGAGATGTTCATTAGAGCTTTTAAACATTGTAGAAACTGACACACAAGGTCATCTCATACTGCGTTTGTAGGGCGCCAATTTCAAAGTTTGCCCAGTCCCGTTTCCCTCTTCCCCAAGGGCAATAAAAGAAACAATTTTGTCCGCTTTCCGAAACCTTCAAGACAAATCTCTTCTAGCATTTTAAAGAAAACTACAATTTCTTTTGACATTCTATTTATTTACTTTGCCCTGCGACCGCAAAACCTTGTCCAACTTTCATTTACTTTTCTCATTTCCCGACCTTCTCCTCGGCTACTCAGGAATACGATTCGGCGGAACTGCCACGCCTGACCAACCTTTATGACAGCCTGAAGGAAAACGTCTCCTCGTCGATCGTGGACTCCTTGGCTCGATTTCGGACAAAAATCGATTCTGGGACCACCGTGGGAGCGACCATCAAAGCATACTCGGATGCCTTGCTTGACTTACCGGATAAAGTGAGTATTTCATTTCCTCCTCCATCAATCCCACCATTCCACCCCACCCTACCCCCAACATCGACTTCACAGTTGCCAAGTCAATTCTTTTGATCCTTTTTTTTTTTTTACTTTGTTCTAATATTTGCTACATAAAAGTGAACTAATTTTATCTCAGATCGTATTTCAAAGGCTAGAGCACGAAAACTGCTTGCTATTTGTATAAAACCCTGACTGTAAATACTTTCTCAGATAAGTTGCGCTCGGTTACAGTCTTCACTGAGATCATGTTGCGAGAAAACGCCGGGACAACTATTATGTGAACAATTGCCACATGTGATAAAGATATACCTAGATTATGACAAATGATGAAAAAATATGCAAAAAAAAATGTATACAAACTTAAAGTCATTTAGGAGACTACAAATCCCTATGAATAATGCCAGGCTGTCTGTGAAGAGACTCGAAAGCGCAACCAAGATATAAGAGCCCCGGAAACTCCTCATCTGTGTCTGGGATTGTACCTCGCATCCTCCTCACTATGTACTGTTCGTGCATGCGTAACGTAAACGAGGAAATGATGAATATTAACTGCACTAAAAGAGTTCAAAGTCAAATCTATTCACTCAAAGGTGATTCATTTAAACCACAACCCATGTAGAAACGTAAAATCAAATATTGAACTTCAGTACTGAGAAGTTTTCATGCACTAATTGATAAGTAATTTATGGCGTCTTCAAAGCACTGGTTGTGGATTATGTGCCTTTGTCTCACTTTTTAATTTGATTTGCGCTCATTATAAAAAAAAAAATCTTATGAATTTTGTTGTAAACGGACTATCTTGAATAAAGAATGGTTAAGGTTTCTTAAAGGTTCAACGTAAAAGCAATTATCACATTTCATTAAGAGGGAGGAGAAGGAAGAACGTTAAGGAGACTCCTATATTCAGTGTTTTTGCTACGTCTTTCTTGTTTTTGCCCTTTAAATTCTGGTCTTCATTAAAAACTTACTTCCACTCATAAAGTTTTCAGTAGTGGCTTTAGTCAATCTAGAACAACTCCAATGTTTATTTGGTCTTTCCCCTCACCACCACCTCAGGTTCTCCACATTGGAGAGACGGCACTGTCGGGCCTTCAGACTCTTGGAGAGCTGGACACAGAGGAGATGCCTGCCTTCGTGGGACCGCTGTGGCGCCTGGCCAACAAAGTCATCAACCTCTACAATGACATAAAGAATGACGTCATGGGATTTTATCTGGTAAGATACATTATGTTTTAAATGATTTACTGATTTAATAATTCGAAAACAACAACAACAACAACAACAACAACAACAACAACAACAACAACAACAACAACAACAACAACAACAACAACAACAACCTATTCTAGATGTTTTGCAATGCTTTTTTGCATTGATGTTATAGTGCAGGGATTTTGTTCCATAGAATCTTAATTCTCGGTTACTTGAAAAGTATTAAAGAATTCTTACCCATGGAACAGGTTTCCAAATTTAAAGGTAGTTTACCAGGCTGTTCGTTGGTTCGTAGCACATAATACTTTTCACATTGTCTGGAAGTATTAGTTGACGATAGACTTGGAATTAATCTTGAATTCTTTGCACTGTAATCTTGAAATCATAAAAAAAAAACCTTCTAAAAAAGTTTTAACGTTTCTTAAAACTCCATCCAAATCGTCCTGTTTGTGGACATTATATTTAGTTTTGCCAAACTGTTGTTTCTTTATCGTTATATTATACGCCTGTTGTCTTACCCTTTAAGTTTTCTTTGAGTAATATTAAAAAACGAACAAACACACATCTAACACAACCCTATGAGAGATTTCTACTTACACTTTGTGTTGTTTGCGTTGTCTAGGAACTTCTTCACACCACCGTGGAGATATCCTTTGGCGTGAAACAAGTCTTCAACTCCGTGGCCGACATCGTTGATATGATGGACGACTTCAACGATGACCCCAAGGCTGCCATGGCCAAAGTTTCTGCCAACACAGTGGTGTGAGTATTGCCCACCATTCACTCCACAATGTACAGATTCGGTAAACTGACCGGCTATTTAACTGTCCAGCATTTAGCCCAGGATGACGTCTCCTACAATCTGTGTGTTAAATATTTTTCTGTCATTATTGTTCTGACATTGTGATACACTGTGCAATTTCCAGTAAGATCAAGAAAGTGTTTCCTATCTTATCTTATCTAACCATATCTAATCTTATCTTATCTTATCTTTTTAAAACTTTGTCAAAATCTCACTTATTATGACAACACTGTAATGTGAATATCGCCATGTGAAAGGCATTGTTTATAGTAGCATTCTTTTCATCGATGGGTCTTTCTGCAAGGCGATCAATGTGAAAATTAACCCTTAGATAATAGGTGAAATACAATAATCATATTTGTGCACTGTGGTCCTCGCTTTACTTGCACATCAGTGATTGGTGGTCCGCGAGTATTTAAATCAGCCTCTTCTGATACAATTCTTTGAAATATTTTCAAATGTCCAAACATACGTGTCAACTGAAAGAATGCCTAAAGAGGGTGGCGTTTGAAATAGATCGCAATTTATCTGCATAGCTATAACTGTTTACTTAGACCAAAAATTTAAGACGATGTTAATAAGCTTTTATGGTTCGATAGGATTGGCACACAAGTTACAGCCATGCTGTCCAATCTCCGGAAAGCCGAAGAGAGCGCTTTCTTTTTGAGGAGTAAGTATTCAGTCACACTTCCTCCCTATGTCCATTTAAAATTCCCTTATGCCCCCCTTCTTCTTCAATCGTTGTACACAACCAAACGTTGTGATATATTATTTTAAAGGCTTAATTCTAGATAACACTGACACTTCCATGAAATTACGATTCCAATGTATAGTAATTACCTGTTTAAAATTGTATCTAATACCATTGAAAAGCATCTAGAAATATAAGTAAAGGTAATTCCTATCTTCAACGTCCTTGATGATGATTTGTGCTTTTTGAGCTTTTGCATTTTGCATGTGCTTGATGATGTATGCTTTTGAGTGAGTGAGGGAGACCTAGAAAACAGAGGAAGAGAGCAAGAGACAGAGAGGGGGAAGAGTGAGAGCTATAT
>JBCIKM010470954.1:2500-10263 GCA_039654465.1 Melibe viridis | reverse complement strand
TATCATTCCTCTTTCTCTCTATATATCCACCTTCTCTCTCTTTCTCTATCCCCCTTCTTGTAGAGCCCTCAACCTGAGATGGAATAGATGAGATTCAGATGGTCTTTGCAGGATGTGATGCCAAAGGTGCACTGCAATGAGGATGGAAATGTTGATGGTGTTGATGACACCCGCAAAGATAAAGACGACGAAAATGCTGCAAAGATGGGGATGAAACGATGACTAGGTGGTGGTGTAGCTTTGTTGTTCAGGGAGCTTTTGTTTAATTCCTGACTTGTCTTACAGTGACAAGGATATTATTGTCAGCAGAAAAATGGCCAACCCTGAAGCTCTTTTGGGTAAGATGATATTGACTAGTGGTATTGATGAAAATGGTAATGATTGTAATAGATGATGATGATGATGATGATGATGATGATGATGATGATGATGATGATGATGATGAAGGTGGTGGTGGTCAAAATAATGACAATGATGATGATGATGATGATGATGATGATGATGATGATGATGATGATGATGATGATGAAGATGATGATAATGGTTATCAAATTGATGTTGATGATGATGAAGATGATAATAATAGTTGTCAAAATGATGGTGATGGGGATGTTGATGATGATGATGATGATGATGATGATGATGATGATGATGATGATGATGAGGAAGAAGATGAAGTAGATGAATAAGAAAATGATAATGATGATGATGATGATGATGATGATGATGATGACGATAATGATGATAATGATGATCATGATGATGATTATTATGAGGAGGAGGAGGATGAGGATGATGAGGAAGATATGTTTCTTAAAATACTAAAATTAAGAGTATAAAATTTAATAATCTTGATAGTAACAATAAAGATCTCAATTACAAAACATGATCTTGAACTGTGTATTAAATTTTTAATTCTTAAATTGTCAACTATTGTTCAGATATTTTGACAATTCAGTCCTTCCGAGAGCGTTGCCAAGTAGCCAGGTTGGTCGGGACCAATGGAGACAGAGAAGGAAGTCTTCAGTCAGGATGTCCTCCATTAGAGACAGAAGATGACCTTGAGCTTTATGTGCAAGAGTTTTGCATTGACGATTCCATCGCAGACTGCTTTGCAGATGTCGACAGCTCTCCTCAGAGGCATCTTCAAGCAGCATTTCAACCACGGGTGTGTAAATTATAGATTACTTACAATCCAAGGTAAAAACCTCTTTTTAAGATGAAGGCCTTTCTCAGAAGCAATATATAAGATAGAAAATAAAAGCTTTACTAGCCTCTTTAACTGATGAAAATAGCACTAAAATGTGTAATGTTTGATGTTGCCTAATCATTTGCCTAGAAATTTTACAAACCAACTATAAGAATTTTATTTTTTCTTCCAACAAATAAGAATTTATATCTTTTGCACAAATGCTGAGTCGACCATATGAGCGATAGAAGTCTTCAAATTTTGATTCACACATATACAAAATTCCTGCTTAAGTCTTTAAAAAAATTCCTGAAAATGCTTTTCTGAAAATAGATGTAGCTTGTTGTTTTTGTCAATTTGTGAAATATTGGTTGAGGTGTAATTCACACTTTTTTCACTCTTCATTTTAAAATGGCCATCTGATTATTTATAAACCCACAGATTTCAATACTTGATACTAAGCAACAGAAATTAACAAACATCTTAATGAAAAATTCTGTTCACAGGTCAAGTCCAACCTAGATCCAATGGGAAATTCCCCTTCAGCCTTCAAACAGAAAAGTTACTCTCGGGATCTAATGGAGCCAACATCTGTCTCCACAACCACCCCTGATGGAAAAAGGTCAGGGTCAAGGTTGGCATCTCATTTCAGCAATCCTGTAAGCTGTGTGGAATTGGAGGAAAACAGAAAGAGAAAGAAAGGAAAAAAAAAACCCATCAGGGATGAAACTCAGCCCATCACTTTGGCTCAGCCTGCGTCGAGGTGCAGCAGGGAGCCCGACTTGTTGCAGGTGGCAGGTGTGAGGGGTGCAGCAAGGGAGGAAACCGGGGAAAGTCATCCTGTTAAAAATTGTAAAGATCAGAATTGTGAAATTGATACCGAAGGAGGATCAAGAAATATGAAAAATGAGGCTGGTTTTGAAAAAGTGAAACTGACTGAAAGCGGTGCTGATTTACAAATTAGTTCTGATGTAATTGAAACAAAAAATAGTATTGGAAACAGCAAAAAAGGTCAACCAAAGACTGGGAATAACTTTGAGGAAAGTTTTGTACAAGAAACAGATGGGAAGGCTTGCAATGACATGAATGCAATTTCAAATAAAATGCATTCTAAATCAGAAAATGGGAAAGTGACTACTAAATTTAGCTTAAAGTGGATGCTTAACAAAACTAACACTTTCAAAAAGCAGATCAACAAAACAACGAGAAATGCAAAGGTTTATGATAAGGAATGTGATAACTCTGCAAAAGATGCTTCTGTGGATTATGAGACAATTTGGATAGCGGAATCAAATGTGGTAGAGGAAGCTCATGGTAAAGGCAGGAGTATGGCAAAGGAGAAGGTTTTTGACTCCTCAATTACTGCAGATGCAGCAAACCCTGAAACCCATGCCACATCAACATCAGCAGCACAAACCATGCTGCCAGGGTACGGGGTTTCTCAGAAACATACAGCACCCGCACTGGACAGAAAATACCACAAGAAGGCGACACCTGATGAAAAGTACGGTGGTGCTTCAGAAAAATGGTTTCCCTCTCCATGTCAGCAGCAGTCTCCAAGTGGGAAGAAGTCCGTGAACCAGACTTTAAGTCTTGGTGAAAACTCGTGTCAGAATGAGAAAAGTCATTGTAATATACAGCACTCCATGCAACTTGGCAATGATTCAAAACAAATTATTGAAGAGGGCATTTCCATGCCGTCTTCTTTGGTTTCCATTAATAAAATGAAGTCAGAGGAGCAATCAGGTCTGTGTAGTGAGAGGGATGGTGGTTGTAATGATGCCCAGTGCTCATGCCGTGGTCGACTAAAAGAAAGCATCCAGATGATGAACAGTCCCAATACACTTCATTCTTGTGGGAGAACAAATATTGAGGTCACCCAGAGCCATCACAGCAAGACAAGACCATCTCTATCAGAACCATCTAAGCAACAAACAAAATCCTCAACAGTTCCAAATGTTCATAAGAATTATTTTGATGTGGTAGAGGATGATATGAGCTACAGAAAAAGCAATGAACAAACCAACAATGGCATGCTTGTGAAAAATCGTGAAGATGCTGTTTGTGAGAACATCAAAGATATCAGACGTTATGGACGCCATTACTTGCTGGATGGGAGGATTGTAGACTGGGATACTGTGACAGGCTTCATCAGGGATGATGACATCGCTCAGTTGAAACAATTCACATTGCAGAATCTTGAACAGCTGCAACTGCCAGACAACAAGCCGGCCCTTGATCTGCTTTATACTGCAATCAGAGTGAGTATTCAGACCATGGAATTATATATGGCTGGTTTAAGTCTCTAATCTTCTGAGTCTACAATGAGGTAATTTGGTTTAGATTAGTCCTGCAAAGCCATAAATCATCATCTCCTTAGGTGTCTTGTTGTTTTGACCAATAGAAATGTACTATTTTCCACAGTGATCTACCATGTTACAGCTATAAATATTATTTCCTTTCAATAATGTGAGTGAGAAACTTGCAAGATTATGGATTCCCAATCCACAATTTCTAAACACATAGGCTTAGTCAAATTGTATTAAAGTGCAAGATTGAATTTTTGAAAACTAAAATTCACTGAGATGTTGAAGTGCCACACAATACTGTTTGAAGAAGTTAAACACTCTTGGGCTAGTTTGTATACAAGGAAGTTATTTTTTCCTTCTACTAATGAGTAGCCGAATTAGATGAACATGCTTAGAGACTCCAGTCAAAGACATTGTAGGTACTATCACGCACTCTTTTTCTGTTTTCACCACCTTTAGCATATATTCTGCTTTTATTTTGCTTACCATTACCTTAAACATTGTGGAAAATCATGTTTCTTTCTTTCACTATTATCTGCAGCATTAAAGTTTTGATCTCTTCTTTAGATACAAATTAAAACATTGTAAATTTTTTTCTCCTCTTTTAATACCAACTGAAACATTTTGATTGATTTTTTTTTCTTCCCTCTGGATAATTACTTTGAAGATTGGAAAGATTCTGTTGACTTTTATTTGGAAACAACAGGAGGGACTATTATGGTAAAGCATAGTCGGTACCCCCGCCCCCAAACCCCCAAACCCCCAAATGTCTCCAAATCGACTTTAAACTCTGTAACAGATTATTCATGTCAACTGGCATTGACCAAGGGACATATGTTAGTAATTACTCTAAAGTTGTTTTTATCTGTGATCAACAGATGTCATGAATCAATATATTGACTCTCGCACTTGCTGAGTTATGCTAACCACTCACCTTATCAATGTTACCAAATACATTTATAGTGTTCTTTTTTTTTTTATGTCAAAGTTTCCTGGTCATGAATTCAAACAATACAAACACAAAAGAAAATTAAAATATGTTTTTCTTTCAAAATCTCAGTGAACTAGACTAGCTTTTGTTGACAGACTTTTTTGTCTTCAAAGATTGAGAGAGGTTGTTTTTTGGTCAAATCGCATGAAGTATTCATTTAAACAAAGAAACCACTATGTCCGAATCGCCAACAGAGTCATCGACCGAAATGCCTGGACTCTTTCCTGGAAATGTTGTCACTGACAGGGCAGTTTGCTTTGACTCCTGAAGAGATCCAAGACTTGGCCTTGAAGTGTGTCCATGGCAAACAGGTCTGTCCTAGCACACACACACATTATTTGATGAAAAAACTTGTTAGACTGTTTAATTAGCATAGTGAATGATGGCTGATAGGCCTGTGTAAGTTCATGCCTGTTGATACGACAGTGTTACATTACACCATGTTATTCTGAATGGCATTTTATTAGATTTTTTATTTGAGCTGACAAATATACATAATATATACATTCTCATTTGCTTCAACTCTTCAAAAAAGTAAACCTGTGTTGTATTATTATTATCATCATTAATATTGTTGTTAATATTGTTGTTATTATTATTCTTTTATTATAATTTTTATTATTATTATTATTATTATTATTATTATTATTATTATTATTATTACAAACACATCTTTCTTTATTCTATAAAAATAAATCATTTTTCAAAACGGTCGAAAAATGACACTATTTTCAGTGAGATGGTCTCAAGAAAACATGTATTTGCCTGAAAAAGCCGGTTGCCACGACCTAGAGTCAGAATTTGTTGCAACCTGAAAAATCCTCGGTCATTGGTAACTCTGAAAGGTGCCGGACACCCATGCCATAGGATGCGGGAACAATTACTTCTGGCGCCATTGGGCTTACCAAACTGTGGACCTGTGCGGCTTCTGATGTTTGGGTTGTCCCAGTCCCAGTCTTCCCTTGGGACATTCTCAAGAGGAAAACTCAGCCCATTGATTAAAATGAAGGGGATTTTTATCACACTTTTTTACTTTCTTTCCCCTTATAAAAGTGGAATCAAACAAGGAAATCCATCCGCTTACGGCTCCAATGACATAAATTCTATCTTTGTTTATATTGATTTCTCTGTCAGGTCCATTGCCTTGAGGTTATGAGTCGCCACCTTGGTTTGTCTCGGGTCTTGGGAACTGTGGACAGAGTCAGTGGAGACTCTCTGCTCCATCTGGCCACACGGCATAATGACCTGGGCACCGTCATGGTGAGCAGGCAGCTATGGGGACCATGGGGCAAAGAATAATTATGCTAAGGTTTATGACTATGATAATGATAATATTCTTTATATAATAACTGTAAGCTTAACTGACCTGATTTCTTGAAAGCTCTATAACTGCCGTACTGTGATTTTTTGTAAAATTAGATGTTTATCATTGCTTATCCCGAGTTTTGTTGAACTACATTAGTTCTAACAATTTTTTTACTTTTGGGTTTAGAGTCTTTTTTTTTCATGCACCTGATAAAATATTTCCTTCTTTAATTTTTATCCTATAAACAAAATAAAACTATCCTTTATTTTATATTTCCCTTTGCAGTTTTTAATCACCAATGGCATGGATGTGAATTCAACAAATTCTAGTGGAGAAACACCACTTGATCTCTGTCTCAATGCTGACAGGGCATTGTTAAATGATAAACCTTGTAAGACATCGCAAAGTGCTCCCGATGCTGAGACGTCTGATGAGAAGAACACTGCTGCTGCTGAAGGTGACCCTGACACTGATACACGTGTGACACACGTGCTGTTGATGTGTAGGATTTTGGAGCAGCTGTGTTGCTGTCTGGTTGAAGTGTGTCATGAAAAAGACAGGTAAAATAGTGTGTGTTTTTGTACCTTTGAAGAGGCTGTTTGTAAGAGTGAGTGCAAAATTTTAACTTGGTCATCTTTCATTCTCTTATTTGTACCTCAAAAGCTTTTTGCTCCAAATTTCATAAGTATCATTTCAATATGTTTTGCCAAATCTGAGTTATGAATTTATTAAAAATGAGTCACATTCTCTCCTCACCTTTCAAAGAGAATTATGGTCTTAAATCCCTCTGAGGATCCCGGAATAAAGTTAAAATTAAATATATAGATATCATAGGTGAAGCATTTATTACATGCTTACGTAACTAGGGTTACTTCATTTCACACACTTTTTGCCCTTTAATTCACTTTTGTTTACTTAACCATTCTTTACTTTACACTATTTCTTTGGGTGCCTGTCAAAGTATTATCATTGGATTCACAACATGTCGTCAAGTTATTTTTGTCTTTCATGAGAATTCTTTGCCTCCTTGCCTTCAAATAGATTTTTCATGCATGTTGTCCATCTCTAACTTAGTATTGTCCGAAATATTGAGATCATCTTTGATACCTACTTACCCAGTCCTCACTGAGCTTTTGGGCACATAACGCAGTTACCAGCACCCTCTTGCTTCTTCTATTGGCTGCTGACACCAATGTTGCTCCTTGTAAGCCCAGTCTTCATCAGTTTTCTCTACATGGTACATCTCTAGCTGAAGCCCTTCTGTTTTGGCTTCAACCATCCGCTGTCCAACGGAGTGCCGTCCTAGATGAAGAAGTTGCCTCCATTCTACCAATATGCCCACCCAACTAACCAACTCCCTCACTCCATCTCTATGCATATCTTATATCCTTGTACTCCCAACCCAAATATTTTGCCACAGGTTATCAATGTAACTTCCCTGTCTTTTGTGTCTGCCTATCAGAGATGGTTGTAAAGCATGGAGGTCCCCCTGGTTGTAGACAACATTATTTCTCTGTCTGAAACAGTGTAACACACCTAACAGCTGTTCATTTTTCTCAAAATTCCTTGGAATCTCTTGGAATCTCTAGGAATCCTTCAAAAGCCCTTTGGTAGACCTTGAAAGATGCTTACTGAATCCTGAATTTTAGTCTCACAGAGCAAAGTAACACCATCCTAATGGTTTCTTTACCTGGAATGATGAGGGCTTCCTAGTGATTCCAAAGAATTGTGAGGGATTTTAAGAACAGGCTGTCTTCAGCAGACCCTGTCATCTATTGTCAGGGTAGAACCCCTTAGGATGGTGTTATTTTGCACTCTGGGACTAAAATTGATGTTTTACTAAGCATTTTTTTTAGGTCTATCAAAGGGCAGTTGAGGGATTTCCTAAGGATTCCTAGTGATTCCAAGGGATTTTAGGGGACTTTGAGAACAGTCACCTGTGGCTTACAACATAGGTTTGATATGTTT
>JBCIKM010470734.1:0-10264 GCA_039654465.1 Melibe viridis | reverse complement strand
CCCCCCCCCCCCCCACCCCAAAAAGAATAACAATAATACACAACCGCTAGCAAAATTCAGATAATATAAAAAGAAGGTGAAGTAGTTGGTGAGTTTCTTAAATAAAATTAACTTAAATATGGACATTAATATAGCAATTATTTGCGGTCATCACTATGCTCTAAGCGTTTTGCAATACCATATTTCCCTGGCAGACAACAAAGACGTAATACATGACAATACAAATGGCCTGTTAGGTGTGCTACACTGTTTCGGACAAGCACAAGGTTGTCTGATCAACAATCAAATCTCCATAACCACTCTTAATTTGTGTTTAGCCGGCAAACTTTTCACTGAGCACACAAACACTCTGAATCATATACAACAAAACAAAAAAAAGGACAGAGACACTTTACTTTTCTAGCAAGGACTTAATTATCTGTCTTTCCTGGCAAGTAATTTACTTTCCCACCCAACACATTTTTTTTTCTCTCCTCATTGCCTGGTAACAGTCTAAAATTGCTGTTAGTCTAGTGCTCATCCCACTCCTTTCACAGTCCCATTGGTGTGAGATGCTTTGCAATGCTTAGGTGAAGGTGTTTAAAAATCACACACACAAGCACAAATGTTAGTACAAGATCCTTTTAATTTGGTGTGACCATTCAACAGGAGAGAGATTTTGACTTATCTTAATCCATATCAAATAAAATGAAACTTCCCCGCCAACTGAGAGTATTGACAAGCCTTATGATTCTATTTCTTTGTCCAATAATGGCTGATTTTATTTAAGTCGTTATCTTACCAGCCTCAAGTCTTCGTTACTCTTTGTGGAATGCACTGCAATGGAGGGTACCATGATGTCGCCCTGCTTTTCCATCTCCATCTGTCGCTGCAGCCGTTCCATCAGTTCCGACTTACTCAGACCTATGGCGTACTGGTTGCTTTCAAGGCGCTGCAACAACACAGTGATACAAATTAATTCTTTATTTTGTAATCTTTCTTTTAAGCACTTATTGAATAGACGCAATTTAAAATTTGAGAAGAAACAGAACATTTTTTGAACGCACTGTAGGAATAGTGGCCATGACTTTGAATGGCTACATTAAGATTAAAAATATTCCAATTTCCACTCAAAGACAATTATTGCTCAAAACAAAGAAAATTTAAAAGTGACTAAAAAAGGTCAAATAAAGCACAAAAATAAGAATTCAGGGTTCTTACTTACAGGATAAGTTCCTGTTCCTTAATCAATTGATTAATATATTAGGACAAATCAAAAGCTCTAGAAAGACAATATGAACTTTGACCATCTCTTTCTCTCCCAGTGTCTTTAATAGGCATAATAATAATTATAATAGTAATAAACTTTTCCATTTGAATATGAAATTAAAACTTGAATATACTGATACGACTCAATGAGAATGAATGGATGAATACATTCTTAAAAACTCAGAAACAGTAAGGATAGGCGTCTAGTGTAGATAGTTAACGATCACGACCAAGACCACCACGACCACAAGCACCACCATCACCATCACCACTACCACTACCACCACACCCACCCCACCCCCCTCCTCTTTCCCACAACAACTGTATGTTCCAGAGATGTCACCTCGGGGTTGGGCTGTTCCAAAGGAAGCAGCATCTCCAGCTGGTAGCCTGGCAGGGCAGGGGTAGGGTTGGGAACAAAGTCTGGAGACACCAGGTGTATTGCCTGCCCAGAGAACACGTGGTTAGGGCGTTTAAAACAAATGTTAACAAAGACACAATTTCTCCTGTTCAAAGTGGATACTGACATCACAGAACATGACATTATATAAACATAACACAAACATATCATATAACATAATATAAACATAAAAATAAAATAACATAGGATAACAAATTAAGGACTTGGTAGTCTGTTTATTGGAGGTTTTAGGGCCCCACAACACACAAGGGTAAGGGCTTGGTAGGCTTTAGACTTTCAATGCCATGTGTATGTAATCCTTAATTTTCGCTAATCAATAAACACAAGATACTGTAAGATGTCAAAGGCATCAATAGAATTGTAACCCCAAATATTACAGCGCCTTTATAATTATAACAGAAATACGAGTTGATGTACATAATGCTTCAAGGGTGGGGAAATATTAAAATTGAGCTTTCAAAGGTACAATCTAGACAAAATTTAACCTTTTGAACCCCGCCCACCCAGTACCCTGACCCAGAGCTCCCCAACAAAAATGGGGAAATTCCCATATTGTCATTGTATGTGTTGAATAACATGCTGTGGTTGAATAAATAATAGATTCAATTGGTTTATTGGTAACAGCATTGGAATCACCCCATCCTGAGTCAAATTTATTCGTATTAGGCACAGTCCTCCTTTGTTGTTGTTGTGGTGTTCTTCATCATCTTCATCGTCCAACAAATCATCACATTCCGATTCTAGTTCACTCTCGTGATAATCTGAGTCAAGTTCTAAGTCCAGTTCTACATCAGAATTGTCATAAATACTTTGAATTACATCATCTACTGTCATATTTTGACGACTGGTCGAAGGCAAATTTATCTGAACAGCTGATCGATCATTTTGGTTCTCCATTTTGTCAAAAAAAATAGAATAAAACCTCCAAAATCACAACATAAACACTCGTGAATCAAGTTTCACTATTTGTTGTTTTGAAAAGCAGCATCCCGTAATTTTCATTCTCGTGACTTCCCAGATAAATGTGGTTAAAACTATCCAAGTCCTGTATACCGCAAAAGCGGTACTACGGGATATAGAGATTTATGACAGGTACCGCGATCGCGGTATTACGGGTTCAAAGGGTTAAGATTGATAAATCAAAACATCTGATTGTTACATCTCCTATAAAAAAAGAAAAGAAAATATAGATTAAAATAGAATAAAACTGGAATAATCTTTTACCCTTTTAATGACAATTTAAAGGAAATGTGCATTCCATTTCGAAATAAGTTTTGCCTACATTATTTAAGAAAAAACAAAAATGCATAGAACAGTCTATAAATTAATTGTAAAGATGAAAAGCTGGGAGTCTATCTCTACATATAATCCATCAAACAGACAGAGGCATAATGATAATGGATGTATTACAACAATTCCCTCTCACCTTCAACACGCAGTCCCACTCATCCGATTCAAAACTACAAGAGTTGGCAACCTCTCCCAAATCCAGGCCCTGAAAAGAAACATTTTTTGTTGCTGCTGAAATTGGATTAAACCGAAAAATGACATCTTGTTTGATGCCGTCCCTAGCACTATGTACGACACAAGGATGCCCTTTTGGCAAGCTATGATAATAAAAGGCTGAACTTTTCAATAAATCGCATGAGCAAATTTTTAAAGATAGAATTTTCAACTATCTGTAAGCATAGAACTAATAGAATAAGACAAAAAACTTGATATGTTTAATCAAAACTATATCTGGTGAAAAAAAAAAACAAAAAAAAAAAAAAAAAAAAAACAAAAAAAAAAAAAAAACAAAAAAAAAACAGAGCGCTCAAAAACTGTGTTATAACTAATGTAGTTTAACAAAACTCTTAATAATCAATAATCAGCAACTTAATTTTATGTATACAAAGTTTTGATGCACTGCATTAAAAGACAAGTGAGACATGACTGTTTTATTAAGACTACCTAAAAATGACCATATCACAGACGTCAGAAACGCTTCACATTTAAATGACAAACATAATGCACACCTGGTGATTCAGATCAGTTTTATTGAACAAAATATGTACACTCGGATCTAGATTGCAATGAGAGTAGACTTGAGTAAAACGAGTTTTAAGTTTTGTGTCAAATTTTATATCCTGTGCCAATTCACTTATTCCTGTTTTGAGGCCCCACAAACAAAAAAGCAAAATAGATAAAGGTGTGAGATTTTTATGCTGTATATAAAATTTCAAAAACAATTTACTTGTCCATAAATTTTCATGGTAATAAAACCATCAACATGGTTTCAGTAAAGCTTGGCACAAAATGCCCTCTTTAGAGTCATGCCGTAAAGTCTATGATGATATGGGCATTTTTGGGTAGTCTTAGTAAAACGGTCATATCTAACTTGTCTATATCCGCAGCGTTGATTATGAAACAGTTTTTGAGTGCTTTGGTATTAATCATTAATAATAATTTGTGCTTCTATACATACCTCTTTTAACAGATCTGGATATATCCCAAAGTGGTTAACAAGAAAGATTAAATTGTTAGTTTATAGGTGATTTTAGTGGTCCATTGACACACAAGGGTCATAGAGGAGCCCAGAGGAGAATGAGATGATAGAGAACTTTTGGGCCTTTTTTTCTTTTCACTCAGAAGCAAATTTTCAAGAATACAATTTTTCATTATCTGCAAGTAAAGCGCTATAAAAAGGCAACGAAAGAGACAATCTGACGTCTTGCACAGAACTTGACTGCGACTATAGCTTTAAGTTGGGGACCCCAACAGGTGAGTCCCGCCACCCTGGAGGTCACGTAGCCATGACAAGGGACCACCAAGCCTTGGCTCTCCTTCACGGAAAATGCTTTTTAAAAACAGACAGCTGCTAACAGCATGGCTTTCAAACTCTTATCTTAGGGTTCACGGTTGCTATTCCTGATAACATTAATTGTGTACTTAACTTAATTATTTCTGGTGAAAGACTGCACAAAAAGACATCAAAACAATGAAGACGATATAAATAAAAGCTAGAATTTTCATTGTAAGTATTTTCATCTCATTTAATTGAACCCACCGACTTCTCTATGTCTGCCAACAGCCTTTCACACAACAACGAATCAGGCTTTGCCATGCGACCAATGCACTCAAGGCAACCAGCAAAGGTCTGCAGGGTCGGAGACACGTTCCATCGCCGCATATGAGAGAATAACGTCTTGATGTTTTCCAAATTTTCCTGCAAAAGTATTGGATATCATGATGATCTAGAGATATTGAATAAAATATTGAAACAATGACAAATTTTCCTTACCACCCAGAGAATGATCTATAATTTTTTTGCACTTTCAAGGGACTCAAAACCACAACACTAACTTGTAAAGCAGCACTTTTCCTTTCCACCACTGCACCCAGTTCTCAGTATACTATCTATCTAAATCAAGATTCTCCCACTTGAAACTCTACAGAATGCTTTTTTTTTTCTCTTTTTTATTTTCAAAACTACAGAAACAGACACAGATACTCCATTTGGTTGGGTCTCACCTGACAAAGTGGATGTTTGAAAACAGCTACCTTTTTCTCCTCCCTTGAAAAAATTTTATAAATCTACCTTTTCATAGTAGAGAACCACTGCATACCTTTTTTGCCAGGGCATGAATGAGCTTGTTGAAAATCCCTACAGAACTGACGCTGTGCCCATTTGACTGGAATTCCAGGTTCCGAACAGCTAATAGTTCCTGGGTAAGTACACAAAAAAAGCATAAAGACATCATATGAGGCTGAGTCCATGAATATGTGACAAGTGTCGTACTTAGTTCCTTAGTTTTTTTATCAATTCATATGGTGTTCCAATGTACTTGAACTCTGGAACAAGGAAGCTGTATAATATTTTCATTCCCGTGATCAAATTTTAAAAAACCTAACAAAGATGAAGGAACTCCACCCATGGACAGAAAGCCATGAACAGAAAGATTATAACTCTGCCAACCCCTATAATATGATATTATGAAATAATATCGCTTGGAAAAAGGATGGGGATCTTGCTAAAATTATGACAAGAAATAAATGCTAGATGAATTTACCCTAAAACTTCTTTCCAATTCAGATGAAAAAAAAAAAATTAAAGGGAATCCTTCAAAGAGTGAAGAAAACTATGCTTACTTAAGAATATCATGCTTACTTACATTCAAAAACTTTATTCCTTGCTATTGATGATAATAATAAAAAAATGAAAATTATAATAATCGTAATAATAATAATAATAATAATAACAACATCTAGGTGCACAAAAATAGTGTATATGACAGAAATTAATCACACTAATGAGCACAAAATCACACACTTACATTGCCGGTGAAGCAGCAGGCCTCCACAAACGACATGTCAACAAGTTCCTGGAAATCCTTGTGCTCTTTCCTACTCTGTTTTGTCTTGCTTGTTATTTGAGTTTTCTTTTTCTCTTTACTGTGAACTGACTGGCTTTTTGCCGTGTTCAGAGTTTTACTTGTAGCAGATTCATGCTGTATAAAAGGTGCCTCTTTTTGGAAAACTTCATCCAAAATGGATCCATCTTGTTTCAAGGGAACATCTTCAAGGACATTTTCCACTGGACTTAATTCAGGCTGTTTAAAAGGGAAATCTGTTTTAACAGCTTGACCTGACAAAGGTGTGGAATATTTCAAAGGGATATTTTTGTGAGCTGTTTTATTTGAACTGGATTTAGGATGAAGATGGTCTGTTTTCCCCGGTTGTTGGTCCAGGGCATTACCATAGCCATCCTCCTCTATTTTTTCCCACTCCCGAGTAAAACCAACTGACTTTTTCATTGCCTCTTGAAATTTTAGGAGAAAAGAGTGAAAAATGTTTTCTGTTTCACAAGACTTCGGTGGGCTTTTACCAACAAGGGTATGCTTCAGTTCACTGCCAACAATTGCACCTTTATCACAAGGAAAATTGATTGAATCCTTATTTACATTGTCTTGCTTTTCAAATGCAAGAGAAACATTGTGGAGATTCAATTTGAAAGACTGATGGGATTTTTGGTCATTGAATATATTATGAAATAAACTCCTTTGTGAGGAGGCCTTCGGAAAAGAAGAGATATGGCTGAAATTGCCGGCAGACTGTCCTGCAGATCTTGTGGAAGAATCTTCATCAATTTCATATTTTTTGGAGATGAAATTTTGAACAAGTTCACTGACTATAAGTTTGGAATTGTCTCTAAGCATATTGTCAGAAGCTAGAATCCCTTCATGACCAATATTATCAACCCTGGAAAGGAAAGACAATTTTTCAATCTGACTGAGAGAGTTCCAGTGTGATATATCGACTGTCTGGACATCAATCTGCTTGGTGAAATCTTCAACGGGCTTTGTACGGTCCAGCATTTGTATGTTTATTTCTGAAGTTGAACTCAACTCATCCAGACTTTCCAGCGACCGTGGAAGAATACAGTTTGTAAAATTGTGGGTGGCCACCGCTACTTGCTGACGAGTGCTGTAAAAGGCATCCTCTTTCACCAGCTGCACCACCCTTTTAGTCAACACTGTGGAAAACAGATACAAAAGAATAATACTCATCATCATCATCATCATTGAATCCAGTCCTTCAAACAGTTCTATCAAGTCCACTATATAACATGAAAAAAAAACTCTGCTCCAAGACACAAAAATATGATAACAAGAAGATATATTAAATGCAGTCTTTGGACGATGAAGTACGTTCTATTCCAAACTAAAATAACTGACTGCCTTTAAATCAATGATACACAATTTGAACATCAATAAAACAACTGACTGCTCTTAAATCAATGACACTTAACCTAGAAAGTGTTTTGTTATCCATATCCCTTCATACACCACCTAAGCAGTGTCGGATCACAAGAAATGAAGACAGGCAGATGATCAGTCCACCGTGCAACTTTTAAATCCAAACATCAAAATTTACATATCAGAATTAAACATAGTTGACATTAAAGTGGGAGACACTCACGCTGAGAGAAGTCTCTTTGTAGCATCTCCAGCTCCCTCTTTTGCTGAGCTTTACTTTTCCTTTTCTGCCTCTTCCATTTCTGGAGGGATCGACTAAGATGAGGTTTGGCACTCATTGATGGGTCTTTGCTAACAGGATCTGTTTACAAATAATGATCAGGATGTGACTTAAAGCACAAATTGCTACTTTTGAGTATCAACAAATGTACTTCCATGCTAACATGTAAAATGTAGTAAACTTCTTTTAAGATGTAGGAGGAATCCTCTCCTAAAACTAAATGACAGCAGTTTTTGCCATTAAAAAGTAAAATAATTAGCAGTGATTGTCCTTTTCCAACTTATTATTTAAAGGCTCAAATAGAAGAAACAAAAGAATGCTGCCATCCATCAAGCATTTAAATTCAAATGAAAGATTCTTATCATATTTATAGATAGGCCGTTCTTCTGTTTTCTAAATAAACTGTCAAGATCCATACACTTGTGTTAAAAATCATTAGTTTTTAAGAATGTTTTCAAGAACAATTGTTTTCATTGTCTGAGCATTTATTGGGTAAATTAGAAAAATCCAATAGATAACACTGCAGTTTTGGGATCTTGGACACAGAATAACAAAAGATTGACAAGGCAATCTCTTTGCAGTGTTTTGTAGAGCAGGGGAACCAACAGTTATGATTTATACCAATAGCAGTGACCTCAAAGATGAGACGTTTAACAAAAGTAAATTTGTGGTTTTTGACCATCGAGAAACCTTTACGAAACACCTTATCGATATTTGGCAACCTTCCCTAACGGACAAACCTATGACGGGTTTTAGCCACGATGCTCTTGAACGAGACACATCTTGACTCAGATTTACAGTTCCTGTAAGGAAAGCGCATGGCTTTCGTCGCGAAATGCAATTTTTTCGATGGGAAACAAGTTTGTAACATGCTGAAATCCTGAGAAGAGACATGACAGTGACAGTCGAGCGAAGTTTCCGCGTGTTTACATTATATCATTGACCTAATAACCTTCACCCACGACCTATGACCTATGACTTTCAAAGTGCCATCAGGAAAAGCTGAAGTGAGCGTACAACTGACCACCTCGGGAAAAGCCTTTTTGTCATCTTACTATAATAATAATAATAATAATAATAATAATAATAATACATAACATGTATAGTCGTTCCGCCACAACAAAGTTGTGCTCAGAGCGCTTTACAATGTCAGTTGAGAACACAAAAACATACAGTTATCATGATAAACAATTGCTATTTCAAAGTTTAAAACACCTTCAACGGGCGTACCCTACACGCAAAACATCCTTGGATTCACACATTCATGCACTTATACATGATCACACTTCATACAATACACCAAAATAAATTGAAATAAAGTGAAACATACAAAATCATAACCGTCCTGGAATTTAGGATGGGGTTGGGATGGAGGGGGTGGTCATTTAAAAGTTGGTTTTCTGGAAGAAGTGAGTTTTTAATTTTGATTTGAGACTATCGATGGTGGGGGAGTTTCTTATTTGTAAAGGCAGGTTGTTCCATTGCAGGTTGCGCCATATTATGCATTTTTTTTATCCGATATTTTATTAGCTCCGAGAACAATTCCGATGAATCTAAATAATATGATCGATCAACAACTACAATTCGATGAAAACCAACTCGGCACTTGGTAAGAGAAAAAAAAAAGTTAAAACTTCCAATTTTAAAGCAATAACTTAGAGACGCCCTAGACAAGACCTAAAACGCTGACAACTCTTATGGGAGCCTATCAACAAAAGTGGCTCCTTTTTCAGCATTGCAAACGAAAAAAAATTGTCTGTCTTTCTTGTTTTTGGGGGTTGGTTTCATTTTGTTTTGTTTTTTGTTTTTTGGGGGTTTTTTTTTTTTTGGTTTTTTTTTTTTGGTTGGTTGGTTTGTTTGTTTTTTTTTTTGTTTTTTTTTGGGGGGGGGGGGGGGGGTTCAACTCCCAAAAAATTTTTCCCGTTTCAGGGTGAATTTTCTCGGTTCTTTTCCTTCTCAATGGCCTTCAATACTCCAGACTAAAACGCAGACGGGTTTTATGAGAGTCCCTATCACAAAACAAGTCCCTTTTCAAACATTTGGACCGGAAATAAAATTGTCTGTCTTTCTGTTTTTTCTCAATATATATTGAAGTATTTTATCTTTGACGCAGATGTTTTAAATAATTTTGTCTTCACTATAATCTACTATTTCAACAAATTACAAAACAATAGGAAAGGATATCGATAAACAAATGGAATAGCAATGGGATAGTGGGTTTTTTTTGTTTGTTTTTGTTGTTGATATTATTGGTTGTTTTTTTTTGTAATTTGTTGGGGTTCTTGTTGTTATTGTTGTTGTTGTTGTTGTTGTTGTTATTGTTGTTGTTGTTGTTGTTCTGATTAATCAAAAACAGAGGCTGATGTCCAAAGCACGGCTGCCCTCGGGTGGACACTGCAGCCCGGAGGTGATGGCTTCACTCTACCCACCTTTGAAGACCTTTCTTTTTAGTCAATGGCTTGACGAGGTTGATTGTTGAGTGTTTAGTTTCTTCACGCTGGCATTGTGTGTGTGTGTGTGTGTGTGTGTGTGTGTGTGTGTGTGTGTGTGTGTGTGTGTGTGTGTGTGTGTGTGTGT
>JBCIKM010470623.1:0-20094 GCA_039654465.1 Melibe viridis | reverse complement strand
AGAGAGAGAGAGAGAGAGAGAGAGAGAGAGAGAGGGAGAGAGAGAGAGAGAGAGAGAGAGAGAGAGAGAGAGAGAGATAGAGAGAGAATCCAGGTTGTGCTCCATGACAAATAGCAAAGTTTTAAAAAATCATATAAAAAAAACCGTAGGTGAGACCAAACAGGCACTACATTAGTATATTCATGAAAGTATAGTGCTGGATCTAGGATGTTTTTGATATAAATTGATCGTGGAGAATAAAAGATATACGTAATAATTAAGACTGTGCCCAATTTGAACTATCAGGCAAAACGCATTAAATTTAAAACATCACTTCAGAAACACTGGGCATGTGAAAATAACAAAATTCAGCGCTTGGCACTGCTCAATGACCCACTTTATGAGATAACAACAATTTGAAACAGATTGCTCAAAGGAGAAAAGTGCGATAATGAAAACAATGAGGGGGTAAAAGCTGGTCAAAATGCCCCCTCCTCACAGGTTGCGCAGGTAAGGAATTTACTTCGGGAATTCCCGCTGCCCCGTAGTCTGACCACAGGTCAACACGTGCGTGGCATCTCAGCCTAATGCGCGTTGAGGAGAGATTTTCGTGACCGTGATGAGCATCTTTCTCCAATAAAACTTAAGTCTATAATGGCTATCCAATCCAACCCAATCTATTGAGTCACAGCTTCATGGGGTTGAAGATACTTGCTAAAGTGTTGGTGAAAAATAGAAAGGAAAATGGAGCACCAGTTCACATGTACAAATTGATACTCAGTGGGAAATCCCTTCAAGAGGCAGCAAGCTTAAAATTGAAGAAAAAAAAGTTGACAAACAGACAGGAGCAAAGCAGAGGACAAAAACAAAATTGACTGAAAACAAGCTTCGCATTCAAACTCAGGTTAAAGAATAAAAGCCTAGAATCAGTTTTCAGCCTACCGTCGCTGAACATATTAAGCAAAGTGCTACTAGACCAGGACTAGAGAAAAGAAGCTTTACAAGACTCAGAAGCAAAGCCAGATTGAGGATTCCTCAAGCAAGACTGAGAAGCAAATATCTAACCCAGAGTCTGACATAGAGGAACAATATCATCTGCCCTCCTCCATTTAACTGACAGACTCAGCTGTGCCAAGTATATTAACCTAATTAGCCCGAGATCAAAATATTTCTAGTGTCATTTCAATTGATTTGCAGAGACATGGATGTGGCTCATCTGGCTAAAAGGGTAAAAGTCTGTGGTAGGAATTAACTTTAAATCTTACCCGCACAGCTTCCTTGCAAGCTACTCAACTGTGAAGGGGTTCATTTGCGCGAAAAATGTGAGAACTCCAAACTTATCGAGAGGACAGGGAGCTCCATACTACCTACTTAGGTTTAGAAAGTGGTTTCCGATTCCGTGAATCTTCCTTGTTAATCATAAATTAAGTAAGCTAAAAACATAAAAATAAAGCTGAACATTTACCATGACATTGCCGCAAATGTTGGTGATCTGCAGCGCGAGGGGAATGGTGTTGAGTTCATACATGATGCACAGCGTGAATTTGGAGTCCATCAAGGTCATCTCTATCAGCCCCAGAAGGTCTCGGGTTTTCCTGAAAGTGAAAAGTAAATCCGGGTTTTGCATCCTTTTTAAGTTTATAATATAGTGAAAGAAAGAAGCATTGAACTCATGACAGACATTGCACAGCAATTATAGACATCCAATGAACAATTTTTTTTAAAAGAAAAAATAAAAATAAATAAAAAACAAACAAACAAACCCCAAGGTTTTCAAGTAGAAAATTTTTTCACAATCTTAAAAAAAAAAAAATCATTGTAAATAATCAAATTCAAACTATGACAAAAAGAATTGTGATCATAACCTTCTAAATAAAGAAACTTACGAGAACTTGTCCCTTATTTCATCATAATCGAGTTCTTTCCTCTTCTCTTTCAAAACTTGACTGGTCAACTCTGTCAAGTCGTAGCTGCGGCATCGTATCAACTCCTTGGCAGACACTTGAACATCACACAACATGCGGCCACAGACGGCAGACTTCTCGGCAAAAGTAGCTCTCCCATGGTTGTGCTGTTAGACAGACAGATAGACAGACGTATACAAGAAAAAATTGACACATTCTGGACATGGTGGGTTTTGGTCAAATTCTAATGGCAGCGCACTGTTGTAAATATCGATGATTCATCATGTGGCTTAAGGGAGGGTATACAGTCTCAAAAACTATTTTATATAATTGGTGTAGTGGGACTGATACCTTGTTATACCACTCAGATATGATTAAAAAAATAGGTTTTAAAGCAAATTACGTTCGAAAAAAAAAAAAAAAAAAATGAGGTCCCGTGGCGGCCATCTTAAATTTTATATGTGAAAAAGAAAAGTCAACATTGCTTCAAGACTAATGATGCAAATATTATGAAACTTTGTGTACAAGCTTGTCTAAACATTATCAAGGTATCTGTGTGGGCTTTTTTAGATAGGATGATTAGTTTTCAAGTTATAACACATCTTAGAACCTTAAAATTCTGAAAAGCCGCAAAGTATGCGCAGAGTGAAAAAAATCAGCAATAACTTAAAAAGTTATTAAGATATCAATAAAAGCTCACACAGTTACCTGCACACAGTATCAAAGATGAACTATGCAAAAAATGCCTTGTCATAGGAAAAGCTAAACAACCTTTTGATCCTTATTCAGCTGCAAGAGAAAAAAAAATGCTGCCATTATGGCTCTTGACAGCACTTTATTTAACAGCCAAAACAACATTTTTTAAAAAATTGACAAGTCTGTTTTATGCTAAAAGAGTTGTCTTCCTCAGTTTTGAAGGCATCTTGAGCTAAATTTAGAAATGGCTGCGGTTCTGACAATTCATATATTCTTTGCATAATAAATGATTTCCAAGAATACCTCATAGATTTTTTTACCATAAGTTTGTAACTTAGTCATACCCACACATCCATCCATCCTCATTCTTTACATCAGACAGAAGAGTTCTTTAGTTAAAAAAGCTTTTTTCTTTGTTTTATTTTTCAAGCGGTTCCAGTGTTTAGCCGTCCGAAAGATGAAAGAATCCGGTGAGATATTTGTACTACAACTTTCTATACTAATTGTAAATCCTGCACCTCTCGTAGATGTTACTTGAAAAAAAATGTTAAAAATCCTTTCGAGTCAATATATTTCCTGTGGATAACCTTATACAAGTTAAGGACATCCCCCCTCAGATGCCTTTATTTCAGTGAAGGAAATTTCAGAAAATTTGATCTCTCTACATATGGTAAATAAGCAATGATAGTTTCCAGCTTTGTAATGCGTGTCTGAACGTTTTCAATTATAATCAATTGCCTCTTGAACAGTGGATTCAATATGAAATTCTACTGCTCCAGTAATGAACAAATAATGTATTTGTACCAGACTATAAAGGTGTCAATTTTTGAATATGTAAAGCTTCTTATACAAAGTAATCTTTTTGCTTTTCAATACATATACTTATACGCTGATCAAAAGATAAAGTTTGATCAAAGTAGATGCTTAGCTCTCTCTTAAGAGTCGCTTACAGACAAAATGTTTGATCCAGCAGTGTCCACATAATACATAAATAATTTCCCAATGTGCAGGACCATACATTTTTTAAAGCAGGGTACCCATTTTCCAAGACATCTTGACAATGAGACAAACATAATGCAAATATGTCCTTAGCAAGTTAAGTTAAGGGTTAAGATCTTGAATAATGAGACCTCTGATAAATATGGAACTGGACTCACTGTAATTTTAGGCATCGTTGACCTCTTCAATCGACTGATCTTGGACCAGTGTGGAATTTTGTTGGCACTGATTCTATGAAGAAGAACGTCAAGGTCAAATCCGTAGATGTCATGACCCTGGGAAGGAAAAACAAAACAAACATTTAAAAATGTTCCTTGAGACAACCTCAAACTGAAATACATCTTATCTTTTCACTCTGGGGTCTCCTCCATAACCTGATGGTTCCTTTACAATGTTGCTGCTGTTTTGCTTTTCCTTTGAAATTTTTCTTTGAAGATATTTCCTTCCAAGCGTTCCTACCTTTTAATATGTCTAAAAAAAAATTTTTTAGTTTTCTTTTTGATGTGCTAGTAGAATTGGGGATTTTTATTCAGTTTCTTCAAAAAAATACTGAACAATAAACATACTAAAATAAGTAAATTATTTTAAAAAACAACAACTTCAACAAAAAACTCACCACTAATAAATCTGGGTCAAAGCGGTGAATTCTGGCCAGGAGAAAACCGATCAGTCCTCGCTCTGTTGGCATCACATCCACCTTCATACGGCCAGACTGTATGGAGAAAGAAGAAAGGGACAAGCTGACAAGCTGCACATGCTTTGCTTCGTTTTTGCTTTGTCTGCAAGAACAGACCTGGTACATGATGACATGATGATGATGATAATTATGGTATTTAAGCTGTGATCAGGCAATTACCAAGTGCTTTTTTGTAGCTTTGTAATGGCCGTGCCATAAGGACCTTACTAATAAACCAATACTCGTTCAAAAGAAAAATTCGTCGACTTTCCATTGATGCATCTTGATTGGCATGTAATTGTATAGTGTTTAAAACGGGAACAACAAACCTGAACTTACTGATGGAAATAACTGTTTATGAAGTCAAGTAAGAGATGACATGATGAGGCTGTATGCCGATAAAAATGTGAAGAATTAAGGGTAAGTCTGGTAGAGGTTAAAGGGCTAGGGTCTGCGTTGTGATAACGGACAAACCTGTTTCTTCACTTGGTCTCTGAAGTCAAAAGGGAAGATACAATCCTTTGGTGTTGTGATGACTGAAATAGACAAACATCACATATTCATACTCTTTATTTTTTCAGATTTCAAAACTCTGAAGAGCAAAATCCATTTATTTTACTTCACATTACTGTTCCGCCTATAAAAAATGCAGACATTGACCACGACATGGGGTAAAAATTTAAAGGCTTGAGAATATGACGCATTTTAATGCACTGTAAATTGAACTTAATGGTAGATGTGTTTCCGAAAATGTAAAACCTGTGATGAACATAAAAATACAATTACAATCACGCAAAATACAATGGGAATACCAACAACAAAACTTTGATACAGGACACGTTGGATGCAAAGCATTATACTACATACCTAACTTATACGTTGTATTTGTACATTATGGAAGAGAGTTAGTTCTCTGTGACAATTAATTATTAAACTGTTGATTGATACCACACTACTGTTTGTTTCACCTTCCACATGATTACAGCCAATGTTTAGATGTTCTTTCTAAAGTTACATAAATTCTATCTCGTATTCGTACTGCAGCTTTTCATATTTCATAGATTTTGAATTTGGCACCAGTTGTTGGTGTAACTTTTTTTAAATAATTGGACATATGATTGTCTGTCACATTTGTCATGGACAATTTTTTATAACACTGATTTTTCCCAGAAGATGCCTGTATATCAGTGATGGCCGTTTAATAAAAAACATTAACCTGTCTAAAAACAGTATAAGGGAGATAGTAGGTTCTCTGAATATGTTTAAGAAAATGGATTGTCTTTTAAATAAAGGATGTGGTGAAAAACTCCCTTTTCAATTATGGTAAGAATAATAGATTTGCGTAAAATGACTAGCGTGTGAGTGAAGTTTGATGTTTCTATAAATTAAAATACTAAAACAAAGACAAAAAAAAAGAAAAAAAGATATAACACATAATGTGCCCACTTTTTTTTTTTTTGCAGACTGAATCAAAACAAGGTTTTCAAACCTTTTGCAACAATTACAATTAAAGGAAAGACTGAATAAAAAATTGCAGACAGGAGAAAAAAAAACCCCAACAAACCCCAAACCAATTCGTCATCAGTATGGTCACTCACTTTCCACAAAATCTATTAGTGGGTTTCTCTTATTTTTCACAACAGTAACATCTGTACTTAAACCTAAAAAAAACCCAACTAAACAGCAACAACAACAACAACAGAAGGGATAAAAAAGGAATGAAAAAAAAAAAAAAGAAGCCTTCCCAAACCGCTTAAATGTATGCATGGCATATTGGGTGGGTCCTCAGATGGGTACCTACCACAAAAATGCTGCTCAAACAGCTGATCTTTGGGCGCAGGTTTGTCCATGTGGAATTTAGTATGCACCAGGCAGGAGCAGGCTACGATCTGGGGGAGGTAATTCAAGAGGATTTGATGATAAAGATATCTGTAGCCTCAGACACAAGAAAGAGAATACAGAATATTCCTAATACTCTTATTTTTTTTTTAAAAAGATAAAAAATATTTGTTCAGAGAAAGAGAAAAAAAAAGATAAAAAATCCACAAAAAAACCTCTTTCCAGTTAATTCAAGAATAGAAAGTGTGAAAAAGTATATGAGACTAATAAGAAGACATGAAACTGGAGAATCTTCAAAAAATACAAAAAAAAGAATACATTTTGAGAAGTGCTCTACCTCATTCTGTTGTGTCTTCGGGTTGGGTAGAGTTCGAAGGTTAAGGGTCATAAGGACCAGAGGAGGTGAAGCCAAGGTCTCTTCACAAACACTAATGTGTTCTGGCTTGGAGATCACAGCCTGGAATGGTATGGATTGCATGTGAGAAATATCTGGGACAGAAGAAAACACCAGAACAGCAGAAAAGGGAAGGACAAAAGGATAAGATATAATCAACAAGGGATGTGAAAGCAGATATAGTCAGACTTAATATATGCTCTTTCTTAACAAATACAAACAACTATGTTCAGACAATCTCAGTGGTGTGAGATATTATATGACTTGAATGCAAACACAAAGTGTGATAACAGTGCTAAGAATAACAAAAATAATAAAAATAAACGTTGCCTATGAATGTTATCGCCTTTCTTTACTTAATTTACTGTTTACATCTAACATTTTTGTCAGTGAGTATATGTGTGTTGTTGTGTATGCTTACATGACTCCTTGTGTGTTTTTGTGTGTGCGTACACGCGCATGCATGTCTGTACTGTGTTTTGTGCTAGAGTGACTGTGACTGTGTGTGTGTGTGTGTGTGTGTGTGTTTGCTTGTATCATATGCACAATTTCACATTCTTTATGAGTAGTTATAGATATGTCAATCTTATGGTTAATTGTGATAGATCATTTGTCGGACTTAGTGTATGGTATGTGTGTGTGATAATGGACAAGACGATAGATCAGTGAAATGTGTATGAGTAGATCTATTTGTAAAGCGCCAGTGAGCATCATTGAAATGGACTCTGGCGCTCAAATTTTCAAAATGTTATGTTATGTTACTTCTCCTCAATCTGTTGTGGTATATTTGGTGAGATTAGAAGCTATTCGCTATTCCTACGATTAAATAAAAAACAAAAAACAAGAACTGTTTGGTCCGATTCCTTAGTTTTTACGGATGACATCACGTTCATTACCATGTTGGTGTTACTGACCAATCAATATTGTCATGAATTTTACGCTTTGTTAACCCTCGTAGCCCGAGATTAAAATCAAGGAGTACAATTAAAAATCATGGAGGGAAGTGGAGCCAAGTCTTGAAGTACCGGGCTCATCAGCCTGAGAAGGTTAAAGTTATACATGAGTGAAAGAAAGAGGAAAAACCTCAGATTCAGCACTCACCTCTAGCTTGCACCAGCTTGTGGCGACATTTGGAACCTCTGAAAATGACAACAGAAATATCAAACGATAAAAAAGTATATCAAACAATAAAGAAGCAATCTTTCATTTTGCATCTTCTATTTCTTTCTTTCTTTTGAGAGAATTTAGACAGTAGGCTTATGTTTCACAGGAAAGCAAAAGTAAGAAGAGGGCTTAAGATGAAAGACAAGAATCACTTTCCATCCTCATCAGATATTAATCAAACTTAAATCATACAGAGGAAATTTTTGTTTCTGGTTATGAGATGGAATGTCAGTGGTCAGACAACAAGATTATGATGGCAAGAACCAAATTTCAAGAGTTAAAACTTGTTACAGGAGAATGAGAACGAAGAAAAGAAACTTTTTTTTTTCTCTCCAGTTATCCTGTACCAACCTAATCTATGCCATTCACACCTTGTTTCACAGACAAGTTGGACAAAGAAGAAGATCCTATAAAAATGGGCTATTTTTCTCTTATTCAGAAATGAAGACTCATAAAAGAGAATAACCCATGCAGTGATCAGCTTGATTGAAATGGCAGGTGGACATACTGCAATCTATGACTTACACTTACATTTAGGGTGAAGGTTTAACATAATAATTTGCAGAAAAAAATAGCTATTTATTAATAGGAAGCATCTGCTTTTAAAAAGAAATTGCACTCATGCTTCAAAATCATGCAAATCCCCATTCGTGATGACACAGATGTTCCAAAATCCTTTGTCAACAATGTCTGTGCAAGACCTGAGCAGACAGACAGGCAGCCGGTGAATGGTGGCAGCAAGTTCTCATGTGTAGACCAGGACAACAAAGTCTGATGACATGATGAAATGCAGGAACTTAACAAAACCCATATCTGTCTGAGAAAAAACATAATTGTCGTAGAGACTTACGGGGGCACTTTAGATCAAGCCACGCAGGTCCTTTCATTTTGCGTCCCACCAGGAGTAATTCCAAACTGGAAAAAAAAAAAAAAAGGCCGACTCATCGATTGGCTGGCTAAAAATTCATTCATTCCTATCTTTTAAAACTTCCCTGTAATTTTGTGTGGTAACTTTCATTTTCCAGGCTGGAAACAAGATCCAGAGCAAAAAGAAAAAAAAAGAAAAACAAAAAATGGGAAAAGTTCCTCGCCTAGTCTTTGAGTTGTCAACTGCACTTAAAGAAAATGTGCTTTATAGTCAGGAGTTAATGGAAAAGCCAGCAGCAAAAAGACAATTTGTCACATTTATAGAGATGAGAGCAAACGTATAAAAAATTGAGTGAGATAGATTGGGTGGGGTTGATGCAAAGAAAAGAAGCAAAAACAATACAAACAAATGTTTTATAATTCAAAAATAATACAAAAATCAACACTTCTAACCTTGATGTATTTGTGCCGAAGACATGACTGAAAGTTTCTCCTTTTAGGTCAGAGGGCAAAGCGGGTACATCAGCCTGAGAAAAGTTTTGAGGACAAATTATTTTTCCCCCCAATATTTCCAATATTTGTCGGACCACAACCCATCAGCTATTGTCGCCTATTTCAACATATCTGTGAAAATGCCTGTGAAAATGCCTGGCCAGTTCATATGGTAGAGACAAGTGAGGAGTCAGCTTTCAAAATGTAACAAGTCAAAGACAGTAAATAGGATTTTCATTGAACGATTGCAAATCCTGTCTTTTCGTACACTTGAGAAGGTGAGGAGCCTTATTTTCTCTTATTTTTGACTATATACAATTCTTCAGTCCTCTCCTGATGGCACAAGGATCCAAGGAGGTATGGCAGCCTTGAGTGAGGTTTAAAAATATGGATTTTTTTGCCTTCAGTTTAAATGCTTGATTTTTCTGATTGAAATATCACTCAGGACAGGTTGATTGTCATTGTCATATTTCCACACGACAGAGATCTTAACCCAAACACTGCAGCTTGGGGACACTTACACTAGATTTTTAACAAAATTTGACGAGAACATTTTGAAAGGGGACTTAACACAGTGTACCTGTGGCTTTAGTACACACAAAAAGGGATGCAATTTTTTTGGTGCTTACATCGCTTGGCATTTTTACAGACTGCATATAGTACTTGAATGACAAACCAAAGAAAATAAACAAATTGAATAAAACAGAAGAGTTCTTGATAGCTCGCACCTTGCAACAAGATTAAGTCTGTCACATATAAACATAAATATTACTTACATGTTTTATTCAAAGTTCAATGTTTGAGGGTTTAAAAAAAATAATTAAACTTTTGACTTGTGAAGAATTTTAAAACCAGAACAGATCACACAATGGAGTAAAAGTTGAAAAGCTCACCCCGTATCGAACTTCTAAATAGTCAGCCTCAATTGGAACATCTTGTTTTTCAAAGGCGTATCTCTTCTTCACTTTCTGAAAGTCAAATCCACAACAGAATTTTACGCAACATTGAGCAAAGAAGTACGACATCAAAACAACTTTTGTGGTGCCTTATTGTTTATAAAAATGACCATCAACAAATTTGACCTGCCTAAGAATGAAAACAGTCAATGACACACCTTTGTAATTTTATCATGTTTTATCACTGTCGGCTTTGGATGCAAGCACATTATTCCCAAAAAATGTGCTTTTGGAGTGATGGACTTAAGAATTTTAAGAGCAGGGTTTGAAACTAGCAATTTCGTGAATAGATCTCTCCTGTTTGCTGTAAAGAGGTTATCCTGTAAAGAAGCTCAGAAACTCATTACAAAACTGGATACATGGTATTCAATTCAATATATCTTTATTTGATCCCAAATGGGCAATTACAAAATAATTGGACAATACTTTAAAAAAAAATTTTTTTAAATTGTAAATTATGTTATGGAATATAGTGAATATGTATAGCCATAACATAATGTAGAGCAAATTATTTACAGTTGTAAAATCAAGTTTATAATATATAAGAGAGAAAAGAAATCTTCACTCCTGTCCACCTGTCATTTGCAAGCTGAACGGCTCTTGGTATAAATGAATTTCCGCGTCGCTTCGTGATCAACTTTCACTAACAGTTAAAAAATCAGAAATAGCTAAAAATAATTTAGTTAAAAAAAAAAAAAAAAAGGTATCAGCCAACTTTACATACAAAACTAAATATCTTTCAATCCTCAAGTCGTTTCAATTAGAAATTTAATATTACCATAGACTTAAATTTGAGAATCCTGTGTTTCTCCGCTATCTTGTCAAACTCCTCATAAACCTCTGGCATGGTCACTTCCTGGTCACTCTCCAGGCCCGACTTGAGGTTCATCCTCTGAGAAACACACACCAACACACACAAAGTTAACCTTTTGTTTCGTTTATTGCTGGTTTTAGGGCCCAACAACACACAAGAGACAAAACAGTTTAAAGAGAACAGGTCAAACCACAAGATAAAACAGATGAGAGGTGATTTCGCTTAAAAACATAAATATATCTCTCTCAAAACATATCAGCACCACAGAAAGATGATTTACAATGACACATTAATGAGGACTTTGTCAATTAATGTTTACTTAACTATTGACCCCCCCCCCCCCACGCATCACACACACACAAAAAGAACCCAAGGAAGCTTCATTTACGGGAAGAGTACTGCATTGATACAAAATTATGAACATGGAATGAAACTTAGGAACAGGCAATTTTGTTGGCTTAAGTTTGAGCTTTTTAAATCTGTTATTTAAAGAAGTAAAACAACTTTGTAAAAAAAAAAAGATGAAAAAACAGTTGAAAATCTATGCATGAGAAAATCCAGAATTTGAAGTAACAATTGGATTAATGAAGGGAAAAAAACATTTTCAAACAATAAAAGGTCTATCTATTCAAATTTACATCAACTGCGAATACTCATACTCATTTTGTTTTTGAAGATATTTTGTTGTTTAATGGTGCTTTTAGGGCCCCACAACCAGTACTGCCCACAACACACAAGGGTCAAAGGAGCCCAGGAGAAAGTAAGATGATAAATTAGTTCAGAGAGGGAACAGATCAAACCACAAATAGAAGAGAGAGGATATACCCTAAAAAATAAATGTCTCTCAAAACATATATCAAGATAAAAGAGAGATGATTTATAATGACAAAAAATATCATCTCTCATCACATAAAGAAGCAATGGCCATCACCCATTAAGTCCTTTTCCTTCCCGTTCCCTGGGCACAGCAGGACAAAAGGTAGAAAAAGCAGCACTGTGTTCCAAGAAATGCGGGACAATTTGCAGCGCTACTTGGTAGCTCAGCCAGCAACACGTTTCACAAAATTTCAATTAGCCGGCAAGCTTTCACCCATGGTATTGCAAGGATGGAAACATGCGTATCAAAAAGTAATGAACATCACACCCTCTGGTTGTCCTGAGTGACCGGCAACGAAAAAGCAGGACACAAGGGCGGTAGACTGAATGACTTGTGGATGGGAAAGCGTGACAATCTGTGAAAAAGCCAGACTGTCCAGTCAAACTTTGCAGCTCTGCATATTGCAAAAGTCAGAACACAGAGCAGAGAAAACTAAAAGAAAAAAAAATAAGGAAAAAAATCCGGTAGGAACTGTGGCCAACCGGTGAAAATGACAATCCGCCAGCAAGGACACATTTGACATTGTGATTGTGATCCATTGGCACCACTGGCAAACTTTGACCCACATACACAAAAGGCTCAAATATTTCCATAACTTGGGCTGGAGCAAAGAATTTCATGAAATTCAAACTGTGCCATTTCCGAGCACATTTCAAAAACTTGTCAGTGATTGAGAACTAAAGATGACAGTTGGACGTTTTAACTCGAATGGCACACATTCAGAATATCTTGAGAAAATCATAGTAGCAGCAGGTGCTAGATAGACAGGACAATAAGAGGAGATGGTAGAGACACAGGGCTCTGTGTTTCGACAATTTTCTCTGATTGATATCTTTTATATATGTTGGGGAGCTTGACCTGTGGCTTTTCCTTAGACTGACCTTGATTCGGGGCAGGAGGTAAATTCTGCGCTCAATGTTCTTCACCGTGACGCAGCAGCTGGCGTAGGTTTTAGCGTCTTCCACGTACACTTTGCCAAAAAGGTACACAGTGCCTGCCAACATAATTCAAGTTAAACAAAATAACCCATCAATTTGGACATGTTGGAAAAAGGGTAGGGGAAAAGACAAAAAGTGCAAGGGAGGGGATGGTTTGGTTTTCCCTCCCTCCCATTGTCTATCCCCCCCCCCCTCTCTCTCTCTCTCTCTCACACACACACACTCACTCACTCTCTCTCTCTCACACACACACACTCTCTCTCTCTCCCATTTTCTATTCTCTCTCTTTCTCTCTCTCTCTGTCTCCATCCCTCTCCCCCATTTTCTATCTCCTCTCTCCCTCTCTATCTATCTCTCTCTCTCTCTATCTATCTATCTATCTATCTATCTCTCCCTCCCTCCCATTTTCTATCCTTCTCTCTCTCTATCTATCTATCTCTCTCTTAACTCACTCTCCTGTTTGGACTACGACGGTCAAGGTGCATGTGCGGAAATCGAAAACAAGGAAGTCTAAGCTTTCCCTCGCATCTTTTCTGTCCTGAGTACTGCTTTTGTTGTGTTGTAAATCAGTGCTAGCCTCCAATTCAATGCCTTTGGTTAAATGACTCGGTACCCTTGATGTAGTGTAGATAATCTCTCTGCTGTTTGTGGTTCCATATGTTTTCTCTTAACCGTGTAAGAGAATCTCTTTGCTCTTAACTAATTCTATTTCTAACACTTTATTTTCCCCTTGGGCCCCTCAATGACTCTCTGGCACCCTGAACCCACCATCAAACAAGCATAGGGACACTACTCAGTTGAGATGCCATATGTAAATTTTCAAACTTCTTTAAGTCTTTCAAAAAGAGCAATAAAGATTCCATTCAAATTTAGATAAATAATGTATAACCCTCGTATTTTGTTTGCACCAACTATCCCCTCCCCCTCTAAACCCACCAATAAACAAACAAGTGGAAAAGAGAGTCACTACATGTAAACAAAAGCCGACCACCCTCGCAGGCTTCTATTAAACGCAGTCTTTCCTAAGTTTCTGCAAACATTCGCAGCCTCCAACATGGCTGCCGAGTAATAAATCTCGCGGGGACGGCGGATTCTGACTGTTCAACCCCCGTGGTCCCAACACTGCTAAGGCGGTATGAAGGGATATGGATAACAAAACAAAACATCTGTGATAATGGTAGTGGATTTTCAATAAAACACCGTACTGTATTTAATGTTTTTTTGTAAGGTAAGAAAGACAGAGACAAACTAAATAAAATAATATTTTGCAAATTTTCACCTGGGGTAAGTGGTTTTCCTTATCTAATTTTTTTTTTTTTTTCAACAGTTGCAGAAAAAGTATCACGTTTTTTTCAAACCATTGCAGAAAAACTATCGAGTTAAAACCTCCATGTTGGTTTTAAAAGCAACAATCTTTTATGCATTGCCTTTTCTGGAAAAGTGCACATCTAGAGATAAGTGGACAAATGGTATCGGAGCTTCCGTAGATAGAACAAATGAGACAATCTATACAGAAAAGCACAAAATATAAAATATAAAACGCTGAGACATTACATAAGAGAGCAACCAACAATAACAATAACAATCAGATAAGTGCTGTGGTAAATGACAGTGTTGAGATAATTGTTTCGGCAAATATTAAATATGCAATTTGTAATAGACCTGCCACACACTCAGAATAACAAATCAGTATCACAGCCTAAAAAAAAAAGAATCTGAACAAAGAAATTAGAACCTGTCATCACAGAATCACTGTTTGTGTTTGTGTGTCATTTTGAGACTATCTTTCTATCAATTGATTTTGTTTTGGTAGTAGATGTAAAGAAAATATCAATTGTCTATTCATTGACATCTAAGATAAAATATCATTTCTCCATACAAAAAGCATTTTTCCATGGGACAATGCAAAATTTCTAATAGTGATAGTGGTGTCATGTCTCAAACACTTAGAATACCCACACACCTGAAATTTTGACAGTTCTTCGAAATAATCTACTTTTCACTGTTGGTTAAGATTCAACCTTATCAAACAAATCCCAAAAGCCCTTTTTAAAAATTTAACAAAAATTGTGAAAATTCAGGTATTGTTGCCATTAAAAAAAAAACCACAACAATCGGGCTATAAAAAAAATCACAATAAAGCATATTTCTTTCAAAAATAAAATAAAAATTCTGATTAAATGAGGGGCAGATCAGAGTTCAAGCTTTCAAGGAGGATCAACACTTCAAAGCAGTCAAAGATTCGAATAAGGAAAACTGTGGAAAATCAGCTAATTGGTATAAGGATTTACAATTCTAAACACCAATTTTCATTTTCATTAAAACAAGTACTTTGTTTATAGGTGGTTTTAGGGCCACATGACACAAAAAGGTCAAAGAGGAGCCCAGGGGAAAGTAAGATGATAGAATTAGTTCAAAGAGGCAACAGATCAAACCACAAACAGCAGAGGGATTATTTACAATGACAAAAATAACCAATGGCCATCATTCATGACAGCATTATGGTACAGGATGACCCAGGATCTTTAAACCCCCTTTGTGTACAAATGTACTCAGTGTGTTTAAACTTGTGACCCTGCAGTCATGTACCAAAAGGCATGAAATAAGAGATGACCACTGAGTTGCAAACAAGGCAACAAAAACAGGACATCACAGAAAAGGGGAAAAAGTAAGACGATAGCTTCAGTACGAAAAAAAAGAAACAGAAGTGGAAGTGCCCACCAAGGACAGCCAACAACTGCCTCCTTCAGGTACTTTCTTGACTTTATTAGCGCTGAATGCAAATTCTATGAGTAAACCTAAACTAAAAGTAATGAAGCCAAACCATCAATGAATGAGTTTTTCTGAACTAAAATTCAAGAAGGTAGCCCCATGACACAAAAAGGTCAAAGAGGAGCCCAGGGGAAAGTAAGATGATAGAATTAGTTCAAAGAGGTAACAGACCAAACCACAAACAGCAGAGAGATTATTTGCAATGACAAAAAATATAATATCTCCTTACAAAATTAATCAATAGCCATGGTTTAATCTAAAATCTGTACCCCGATTCTCTTCATCAGTAAGTCACATTCCCAACATGTGTTAGTCCCCTTCAACCCTGGCACCTGGTACAGTATAACACTGATATAAAGAACAGCTAGGGACATTCCAAATCAGTTCGTTGTTTCAGTAGTTCTTTATATCAGTGCCAGGATTTACGTATTTACACACTTTAGGGTACTTAAAAATCTGTTCTTTACTACCATCAGTTCTCTAAAACAGTGTGCTTTCTGAGCATGCTCTACTGTATATCTGACAAACCCTCAGCCATCGCTACTACCTGGTTGATTGTAAGGGTCTTCAAAAGCATCCAGCCAATAGAAGCGGAGTATCTGTTCCCCTGCAGCGTTACAGACGAAGGGCAGCTGTGACGAGTCCAGCGTAACTGACACATCAGCTGCAGAGTTGTCCGACACTTGCTTGCCCACATTTTCCCAACCAAGAGACAGAGATTCCTCACTACAGTAAAAAAGAAAAGAAAAGAGAACAACATTCTCGTCTTAATCTATTGGGAATAAAACAACTTGTAGAAATCCAAGCATCAGCATAAGCGCAGAGCTGCAAAGGACAAAAACACTTCTCCATTCGTAATAATGCTACAATTTCCTTTTCACAAAGCATTCAAGCGCTAATCCCATTTTGTTTGTTGATTTGGGTTTTCTATGTTTCTTGCTTGGTGGTTTTTGGGCACCAAAACACACATGAGTTGTTCAGGTGCCCAAGGGGAATGCAAGATGAAAGATAAGTTAATTTAAAGAGCAGATAGGTTTTTTGACTCTGCCAGAGAACTTTTCACATAGAAATTCAATATTTTGATATTAGGGTTAGGTCCCACAACACAAAAGGCATATAGAATATTTATAGGGGCCCAGGAAAAAGTCACAGAACTTCCAAAAAAGGAGCTTATGAACAAATTAAAATTTCAGAATTTAAGAACTTCCAGGCACCAAAAGGTTACTGGCGTAGCCTATTTAATTCTTTCTCCATCAAACTCTCAGTTGAGCCAAGCCAAGCCCATCACCGTGTTTTTACTGGCATCTCTGAACTGCCGATTGATTTTTCCCGACCACGATCGCTAAACTCAATACATTTTCATTTTCAAGACAGTTCCCAACTTCCCAACTGAGTGGGATCCTGGTTAGATAACTTGGTGACCCATAAATTGAATCCATTGAATAACATTGTAGGTCAAGCAGTACTCGTGCATTTATCAGACACTAATTAGTCAGCCAACTACGTGACTAATGTCTTCCTCAGACCTGCCGTTCCAGTGAAAAAAAAAATCTTTAGGATCCACTTGAAAAATCGGTATATTGAGAAGAAGAAAAAAATCAGTATAAAGCTAATTTTTAAGCCCTTGACTCACCAATGACAGCAGAAATTTGTGCATCACCTGTTATCAGTTTCCTCTCCTCCCCCTACAACACAACAACCACACAAGGTATCTGGGTAGGCAAGTTCCCAGCAAAGCCATCTTAGTCTGTTTTTCATTCACGTTAAAAAAAAAATGGGAAGAACCATTTTTACCCTATTAAAAAAAATCAGTATTTTCCTAAATTTCAAACCGATAATTGGTATGAACCCAGGTCTGCTTCCTCTGACCCAGATGTGACCTCCAAACTAAGCCACAGAAAGCCGGATCATGACAATTTGAAGTGATAGAAATCTGTGCGAGCCCAAGTTTTCTGGCAGGGATGGAACCAGTCACTGAAAAAAAAACCTGAGCTTTTTTCCCCCACACCATTTATACACAACGGCAGATTCACACCCCCCCCCCTCCCTTCAACTGCTTTTATACCAAGTATTGAACGATAAGTTGACTAAATACAATCACAATACCCTCCTCTCCTGCCCCGGATGTAGCCTCTGGTAAAGCTAATGACACGAAAAAACGGATCACGAAAAATTGAAGTTATAGAAATCTGTCCTGGCCCAATTTCTCCAGATTTTTTTCTCAGACTTTAGGGGCTGAAAAAAAAACAAAACAGGTTCCTGAAAAAGCGGAACAGGTTCTGGATCATTCATCTCTATTTTTTTTTTTTCTCAGAATTTCTGGGCTGGAAAAAAAAAGGTTCCGGTAAAACTGGAACAGGTTCCAGAGATGCCAACCTTGTAATTCAAATGTGCATTTTCTGGATAAAAAATTTGTTTTTTAAATGCGTTACCACACTCAGGTGATGGAAAGCTGAGAAGATCAGACATGCAGACATTCCAAAGATGCAGCAGTAATCCAATTGTTATATATCCAAAGGCAAAGAATGAAACAACCTACAACATTTTACAACACACATCTTCCCTGTTACACCCGCTGTCACTAACTAATTGCCTTTTGACCAGAGTGGCATCGGTTCTAAGACGCAATCAGTCATGGACTTTGCTGATTTATTGCCGACTTGTGCCCCTCACTGGCCGTTGAAATGGCTCAACTGTGGAAGTTGCATTTTCCAGGGGTTTTTATTCTCCAAGATAAAATTCCACACTTTTCAAGAATTTCCCAGCTAGTAGGGGCCCTGAAAGAATTTTCAAATGGACGGACAACAGTTAAGATGTGACAGTATTCACCCTCTTTTGTATCATATCAATAGTACAGTACTAAATAATGAGCTCAGGAACATTCTGAGAAGCAATGATGAAAACCAAGTATGCGAAATGATACCAATGGAATTCACTGCTCAAGAAACTGGATATTTGAAGGTGGTCAATACCGATTTGTTATGAGTGAGGGAAAGAACAGAAAGAAAAAGAAAAAAGAAAAAGAAAGAAGAAAAAAAATTGCAGAATAAAACAATCCTCAGTGAAGAAAATTGGCCCAATTTCTTTTCCAAAATAAAATCTAAGTTATCTAAATAAACAACAAAAAGAAAAAGGATAATGATGAAACAAACAAAAAACAGCAATATTTGTAACAGAACAACCTCCCTCCCCTCCCCTCCCCCCTCAAAAAGATGCAATAAACAAAGAAATCCACAAAAACTTAAAATATAAAATGAATTTATATCGACCAATGGTCGAACCACTATGAAGCTAGAGCACAATGGAGATTGACATCAGTCCAAGTTCCCCTGTCTCAGTCTACACACTAACGAAGAAACATGCGATAACTAGAAAGCTGTGAGTAACTTGCTGATATGTAGTAAGTCTGCGTTTAACATTTAGCCATTTCGATCGTGAAGCTTTGCGAAACAGCAATGAATACCAAAGAACAGTCAGATTTGATAGCATAGTTTCGTGTTTATTATCAGTCCATTTGTTATTGCCGGAAGAGTTTTATGATAGTAAATAAATACATTAACAGTTTTCACCCGTAAAAGAGTTGCGATTTTTTCTCCATGGGACACTTGCAGAGATGCCAACCCCCTGAAATAAATTTTCCTATTGGCATTTCAAAATTTTCAGATTTTGACGAAAAAATTCAGATTCACCAAAGCGGGGGAATTGCCATCAATGAATACCCATTAACATTAAAGACTATTGTAGACTGAAATGAACTTGTTAAAATCAGAGCGAAGAATGGACAGCTTTGTAAACGCTAAAGGCACGAGACCGGACTGCTGAAGGCCACGGAAAAAAAATGAAAATAACCCTTCAAAAAGCAGCCCATCTATGCCTATTTTGTGCTCTTTCTACCCTTTTTTATAACCAATGTTCAAACACGTATTTTAGCCCATACCACAGAAGAAAAAAAAAAAGACAGATCCGCCTACAGGCAGATGCTCAACACTATGTTGAACACAAATTGTCATTGAAAAATGAGGGGGGAAAAGAAACCCTAAAATAAGCTAGAATAAGATTCAAACAGCTTATGAAGTTAAAAACCACAAAGACGAAGAAAAAAAAAAAGGAGGGGGGGGGGGGGAGGAAAGGAGTTTCAATAATCTTGAATTGCGATGATGAAACTGTGCTCACATTCCCCTCAATACCAAAGCTCTGATATTAATCCTCACTTATAGAAAGACAAAAAAAAAACAACTGGAAAATAAAACCACAAGTTTTATTCTTGGTGTCAATTCTTTCATTCTATTTGTTACGAATAAGTAAATAACAAGGGATTTAGACATCAAGCTCTACCAACTGCAGGCAGTTTGTAGCTCAGTCAATCATAAGATCAATCTCGTCCGATTCGATAGTAAAAGTAGGTCATAATTTATTTCAAACAGTTCGTATGAAATCCCTGTGACAATGTCGAGACATACAAAAACGGATGTTAAGTTCGAGCGCATTTTTTCATCTTCAGTGATTGGCTGGAGCAAGACAGAAGTGCATTGTGGGTATTCGTCTTAATGCAGGCGTTGAACAAAAACATTTGACTTGCCTTGCCCCTATTCCGCTCAGCCTTGCCCCAATTCCGTTCAGAGCCTCGCCCCAACTCCGCTCTAACTGAACCCATTGTTTTTATTCTTGCACAAGTTTTGATTTGAAATAGAGCCACTGCTTCATTATGAATTTTTTCACAATAACTA
>JBCIKM010470408.1:0-10269 GCA_039654465.1 Melibe viridis | reverse complement strand
GCTCACGCGCGAAAAATTACTCTTTGAGCTTTGAAATTACTGTGACTGGTGTCTGAAATTACTCTGAGCCAAAATTTACGTTGGCATGTCTGTACACATTCCAGAAAACTGCTGCTATTGGATTTGAAATTGCAATGAGAATGTCGTAAGTTTTTGTCAAATTGCTCTTTGACTGTTATCTCTTGTAGAGTAGCAGACTGCAAATATTGTTTTAGTGTTACTGTCAGCTGGAGGGAAGACAAGCATTGTTGTAAAGCATCATGATTATGATGAGTGTCTTAGAATTATGTTTAAAGAAGCCATCAGAGAGAGAAAGGACTCTAAAACCCAAAGCCGACATGACATTAATCATTTTGCAAAATTATTCTCAAACCCTAAATGAGAAATAACTGATTGAAAAAAATGATGATTATTACTTTCAAGGAAGAAAGAGCTCTAAAGCTGTAAGAAGTATCAGTGAACATAAAACTACAAGACCCTGGCAAAATTCTTAATGGGTGAGTGGTGGAATAAATAGATGTGTACGCCTTGTTTTCTAATCCACAATAAACCAGGGTCAATAACCCAAAGAATTAAAAACTGTGAACATATAAAAGAGCAGTAGAAAATAAATAATCTGTATCCTTAACATCCATCAATTGTGAAACCCTAGAACACACAGTACATACCAGGTGACCCCCAAAAAGTGGGACCACTCCAAATCTGCAAGTTCCAAAACACTTTGAAAAATCCTTCCACGCATCTTATCATCAGGAAACCATAACTAAATTGAAAGAAACAATTTTTCTTGCATCAGAGGGATTCATTGCAAGAAATTTCAGAATGTTGTCACCCATTTTTCAGCATGCTGCGTGAGAACAACATTTAGAATAACTGCCATAACTCTGCACACTGCCAACCAGTATAGCTGATTTTGTAACACACTAAATGCTGGTAATTGGTCCCACTTTTTGTCAAGTTTCATTGTAATTTGTGGACTAGTTATGATTTACTGCGCAAAGACTAAATAAATTGCCCTAGAAGAGTAAAAAAATAAATACAATTTACAAAAGTATTAATAATCTCCTCAGTTTACCTATTGGTAAGTACAAAATTAATTACTATAAGATCAACACTAGACTAAACAAAATAATAATATACCAGCATTAAACTGAGACTGCTCCTTCCATCTGTCCCAACTCAATAAGACTGTTGAATAAAATCCTTGATTCTATCAGATTAAATCCAGTTGTGGGCAATTTCAATCAGTGGCTTAATTACATTACTGTTTACACTCAGCCCATTTGTCCTACAGCCCGTCAAGACTAGATTTTCATTATGGCTCCTGCACTTACATTAATACTCAGTATCACTGAGTCCGTCAATATAACTGAAGAAGGAGAAAACAGTTAACAAGACAGGAAAGCAATGAGCCTTCAATTACAATAAAGTTTGGTGTGATCTTATCATATTTTGTCTTAACTTTCTTTTGTGTTGGTGCTATTCCAGTACATCTACAACTGGCTGCAGGAGGTGATGTCAACACACTTTGAGGTCATTGTGTCCTGTCTGCTGCCGCACCCTGTGGAGTACTCCAGGGTTGGGGGGTTCTGGTACGCAATACACTCTGTATTCATTCATTGCGGTTGGTGGGGATTTTGGTATGGAAGCTCTTTGCTCCTGCATCACAGTTGGTGAATTCTGGTTGGCTACTTGATGATGGCATGAATGCTGGTCTATGACTGTTTCATTACAGTAATGGCCAATTATCTTCATAAAATTGAAATTGAAAGTTTCAAGATTAAAAAAACAAAAACAAAAAACAACTAATGATTTCAGGTTTGGAGACCACCAAAATGTGTACTTTGAAGACACTCTTTTACCACACGTCAATTGAAGTATATCTTGTCTGTTCAAGAATGAAGAATATAAATTTTTGTCAAAACTGTGCTATACATATCAGCTGGCTCTAGCAAAGCCAAATCCCCAAAAATTACAAAATCTCCTGTTTTTTTCACTTGAACCCTTCTAGCTGTTATGAATTGAGTCTCTTGTGTTTGTCCATTAGATATGGTTAAGGTAGACTATTTACCGCTATTCTTGATATGGAGAAGTTTTAGATCAAAGTATTAATGTACCTCAGACTGTTGTGTTTTCACTCTCTGTAAAGTAGGCTGCTGGGTATTTTTTTTATAGTTCTGTCATGAATTTCCTGAATGTTTAATCTGTTTTGAGAAATAAGAACATGGAAATGGGCATTATTGTGTCCTATAGAAAAATTTATATTTTATTTTGCTTTTTTTTTTTGTTTTCAGTTCGATTGATCCAAGTATTTCAGACTAAATTTTTGTTACAGTTCAGTGGGTTTTTTTTCTTCCTTACACTAAAAATTTTTTGTTCAAGGATTGATGTTTCAAATGTTCTCATTACCTTTGTGCAATTTTTGAAAAATTGATCAATTGTATGGCTTGAAATTCAGTGCATACCAGGGTCCCTACCTCCACTCGTACAATTTTCTAATTGAATCTAGTGATTCAAATATAAAAGAAAATATGAAGCTTTCATCTGACTTTTCTCTCCAGGGACATGCTGTGTACTCGAACCACCCAGATTAAGGAAGGCCTCAACTGCTTCTTTTGTTTAGTACCCTATGATGTCATCACCTTTGAAGTAAGTAGCTGTTGGCCAAAGGGTTACAGTCGTAGAATTATTCCAAAGGGTCATAAAGTCACGAAAAGTGCCTTTAATATAGTGTAACAATGGATAGGAGTCATGGCTTACTATAAACAGGCCTATTCAGCTGTGGCTGTCAACAAAATCAGGAGGGGATGACATTTTAGACTAAGAAGTTGATTTAAGCAGTAAGGGTCTTTTAGTCATAATCTTCCTTTGACAGAAATGGTTGGAAAACCCTGAGGAAAATGTTTTTTGCAAACAAGTGTTTGAGGTGCTGGGGATGTTTTCATTGACCTTTCAGGTTCCTCCAAATTACTAGGTGGTCTGTTAACAGTTATTTTTTCACTTGCTTTGTAATTTGAGCGACATCCACTGACACAACATTTTCTCCCCATGGTTTTGTAATGAAGATGGTCTATACTCTAGCAGTTTAAAAGCTTTGAGAGAGTGATTGACTGTCTCTAGTGACAGAGGATGTTATGAGTTTGATCAAGTCCAAGTTCAATTTCACTCTGGAATGTTTAAATAAATTTAGCTACTTAAGGCTGGTAGCAATAATAAACGTATAAGCTATAATCTTAAATCATACTTCTGTGTAAGTTGCATCTAATACCAATGCGTAGAATTAATAAGTTATTCCAAAAGTAATCCACTGAATGTAAGTTTGACTGGCGGCTTCTATCTTCATTTTTATAAACAGGGGGCTGGATTGTTTTTCCCCCTACAGTAAGACCATTGTGTTATAATATAAATGTATGATAAATTAAAACAAAATATTTACTCACAGAAAACATGAATGAAATAAAAATGCACAACAATGATTGCGATGTGAATTTTACTTCATTTCCTTGCTTTCAAAATTGTTAAAAATTTACAGCTATTACTTTTACCTCCCACAATGGCTTTATCGTTCGCCTCCACATTTTTGCCCTCTAATACAATGTGCAGGCTTGTTTAAATATAGTAAGCCATGACAGGAATGCTACATGTAAGAGCCACCTTTTACCTACCCCCTTATTCTAGATTTGGGATTATGTGATGCCATACTGGCTGGAGGCTATCAGGACTGAAGTACCGGAAGACCAACTACACGAGCTGAAGGTGCTGCTGAGGTGAGCTTCATGTAATTGTTAATCAAAAGATACACAAAAGTTCATAACCTCATGGCTCAATGGCCTTACAATTGTCAAGGGAGGCATTGGAGGATTTATTGATCCTCTTTCTTCACTCTAATGCAAGATATTCATCATCATCATGACTGTCACCATCATCATTTTCACCATTAATGCCATCATTATCATCCTCAGAAGTATCCTCATTTCATTAAGGCCTTCAGTCCATCTCTGTCCTCTGCATTACATCTGATCCCTCACACTGTGAAGATAATAGTTATAATTTACATCATGCACCCCATTCGTCCTTCCATCAATGGTCAGCTACAGTTTACTTTTTACAGTTTCAAGGTTGTTTTTTTTATGTTTGGTTCTGTTTGTCAACCTGGGCAATAAGGCCATACAATGCTCAATTCGGTGCCTTTTGGAAATTTGGGTGGATCTTGGCATAGATCCTACTTTTACCTTCAGGCATCCGTTTAATGAAATGATTTGCCCAAGAAGGTCATCCAAATCCCTTGCCCTGAAGGCTTCAAAAGAATCATTCTTGCCTTGATGAACTTCTGAAATGTTTTTTTCCTCCTCTTAGTCTTAGTGTTAGGTGTTTTATTGTAATGTGAAATAAAAAAAAAATAGTGAAATGCATAGTGATCCCCATATCAACTATGTGTGATGTTTCCAATTTAACTTGGATGTCATTCACCAAAGCGTCTCACATCATGTGCCCATCTTAATATTTATGCTTCCCCCTGTGTTGTGTATTGTATTCCAGCAAAGCCTTTGACATTGACATGTGCCCGCTGCCCTTCACCCTGCACAAGATGTACAACTTTGTCAGTGATCGGTTCAATGACAGCAGCGCTTCCGTCATTGAACAGGCCCTGCAGTGGCTGCAGGTACAAAACCTAGTAACCATATTAACCACAACAAAATTTTTGGAAAGTCAAATTCTCTTTATTTCATTCCATGGAAATAATTTACTAGTATTTCTAGGGTCTGTCACAAGTAATGGTATGAAAAAACAACTTCAAAATCTTTTTGCCTGATGATAACAAGCAGTAAAAAAGATGAATAATATGTAGTAAAGAAGGAATAGAAACTCGCTCCATAAAAAACAAAACAAAAAAACACCCCAACAAATCCTTGAAATTTAATATGAACTCGTCCAGATCAATTGCAAGTTTTTCTGTTTCCTCATGAGGTGCATGTTGAACTTGACATGTTGAACTTGTTTTTGAAAAAGTGACATCTGAAGTGGAGATGTCCCAACTTGAATATTTATTGATGGTTGTAAGGGATTTGATTAGATGGGTCATGAGAATTCCATCTGACTTCTCATGGTGAAGTTTTTCTTTCAGCTTTTATATTAAGACAAATGTGTAAAATACCACTCAATTATACAATTTTGTTGCCTGTTTGATTTATTATTGGTAGTTCATGCTGAAAAAGGAAGATTATGTTTTTAATCACTTTTTGTAATTCACTAGAAGATTAACAACTAATTATTATTGTTTTACATATATTTTTCCAATATAGCTGTAGAAAAATAGAAATGCAAAATTTTCAGTCCAGACTGATCGGTTAGAGAGACTTCTTTTTAACATTTTTTGTGCAAGATTGATATGTTCTTTTTTTCAAACCTTCCCTTTGATCTATATTGCTATCGTCCCCTAGATTCTATCCAGCCTGGACATAGTGATTCCCCTGCACCAAATCCTGCGCATGTTCAAGGGTGGTGTGGAACAGATCAACTCTAACCCTGAGGAGTCTGACCGGCTGCACAACGAAGATGCGGCCCATGGTGGGCATGCAGTGCTGACCCCTGGGTCACCTGACCGGGAGCAGGCGGCCCCGCTGAGCCCTGACAGGTTCCCCTACATCCCTGACCCTTATGACATGTATGAAAAGGAATCAGAGCAGGTGCTGCCCTGTTTCATCATGATGCTGGATCTTTGTCTCAAACAGGTAAGGGCCTTGCTGTAAAATAATAATAAAAAGACTTTATATTTCCCTTGATTCATCCCATAGGGGAAATTTTTATTCAGGATCTGTCTCAAGGGAAGACTGGGAAAGGTCAAGGGCATCTACTGTGCAATGCAGCAAAGTGGTTGGTATGATGGTGTTGGCAGGAATCAAACCCAACCCTCTGCCAAGCCCTGTAAAAAACTACATACATTGTATACCTCCATTTGCTCTGTTTGTCTCCTACTTGTTAAATAACGAAGGACTTGTCATTTATTAGATCTCTATTTTATCCTAAAGTTAAAAGAAATGATGACTGAATGACCATTCATTAATGTCACTGAAGAACAAAATATTGAAAAAATTTTTATTAAACCTGTCACATTGTAAATAGCATTGAAAATCCTCAAATTTTATTGATTGATGGAGAGATTGATAAGTTCATAGATAGTTATTGACATTTATATTTTGCTGCTGTATGATTTTACTTTAATGAAGTCATGTGCTTTATAAAAACGGCACTTCATTGTTGTCACTATCTAATTATGGATCACATTATGAATAAATAATGGAGGAATCATGATTGTTCTTTCATCCAGATGGAGCTTCAAGAGTCACCGCGGCACCTTGGCATCTACAATGAGACGAGTCGCGAGATCATGTCGCTCCTGACAGGCATGCTGCACAAGGCATGGGATGGACGCCACTCTTGCACCTCTGAAACGGAGCGTGTGAACTGCTTGTTCTGCCAGAAGATTGCTCTGTGGCACCAGTTGGCAGCCCAGCTCATGCAACACGTGTGCCCTCGAGACCGGCTCAAGATTCCCAGCAAGGATCTCCCGCGCACAGAGGACCTCAAGCATTCCACCATTGCTGAATCACAGAGTAAGTTTTACCAACTTATTGATATATACATATATATATATGAAGGGCTCAAGTGAAGAACCTGCGATGTCAGTTTTCACGAATTTTTGGCGCGCACCATGTCCTTATAGCCATATTTGAATAGTACCGTCTTAGCTATTCAATGTATGGAAAAACAGGTTAGGTCAGGAGATATTACGATTAAGAGAAACGCTGTGCAATGGAAGAACCGGCGTTGTCAAAAGCGTTCAATTGAAAAATCGGCGATGTCAAAATTTTCCGTTGGTTAGCTTCGAGTTACTTCCCTTTTGACCAATCAGACCAACAAGAATAGGTCATGTGACATACTGTTGCCGGTTGTCTGTCAAACAAAACAATCATGGCCGACACCAATCGGCATCCCACCACTGCAGAGACTCTGAAGAAAAGACAAATCAATGGCCGTAAGCGTGACAATTTGAAAAAGCAGCGACTATCCAGTCATGTACAGCACTGCTCACGGCTTAAATGTTTTGAAAACACTAGTGAGCTGAGGTAGAAAGGGCAGTCCTCATCCACCATTTCAACGCTCTCGCTTGCAAGGTTCAGCAAAATAGCCTTCTCGTTACTTTTTTTAGGATTAATTCGGTAAAGCAGCGGCACCCACGTCAGGACGAAGAAAAAGCAAGTCTGCATGACCACAGCTACCAATATATCGTCAGAATTCAACGAGAAAACCAAGCTGTGGAATTCCTGCTCTTGCTGCATTTTCTTACTGTCCACAAAAAAATCTCACATAATTTCTGTTGCTTCATTTTTTGAAATTTTTATATGCCTTTATTTCCATAATAAAAGCTGATCAAATTCAAGGCAACATTGTTGTGAAGTGCTTTCATTTCAATAACAGGGACTGATTAAGTTAGTGCCTCTCTTAAAGGCTTATGATTATTTTTTTTTTGTCAATATATATATATATATATAACGGCACCAAATAAAATGCTGGAAGATAACAAACACAAACAGAGATTCAAACACTTTTAAAAGACGACTGAATTTGTGAGACTTACAGCACCCTGGTACAGCTCAATTTCCCTCTCTCCATATATGTTGATCATCTTGAAGGGATTGACAGAGACCAGCACTGGTCCGATGTAGGTCTGATTTACATTTAAGGAAAATTTGAAACCAAGCTTTTGATTTGATCAAGAACTTAAAAATATCATTCCCAAATAATATGAAGCATGCTTGTTACAAAATATCAGTAACAAAATTTGGTTTTCATTAATACAAAGGGCAGCTTGCCTTTAGTTGAAGAATAAATGACAAAAATTAGCAAAGATAAAAATTCTCCACTTCATAGCTTTTCATTTGATTTGAGAAAAATTAGTACAACTTGGAAAATAGCAAAAGCCATTTAAACACCTTCTATTATGATAAAAAATGCCTGATATGTTTTTTAAAAAGGGGAAAATATATCTAGACAAAAATGATAATTAATTTCTGACATCTTAACTAAATATGAAAGATACATAAATGACGTCATCATTGAATCTCTTCTTCAAGTTGTCCATGATGCCAGCTTCAGAAATTTTTTGGAGCAACACCATGTCATCAACTCCACTGGCCTTGACATTGTGGCTCTGCCAATGATAAGGCTGGAGAGAGACATAAGAACCATTTGAGAAGTTGCTCCACATTGAATTCATATGAGAAATACAAAATGCTAAGCATACTGTCATAAATACTTATACAATTTAAATTGAATCTTTATTAACTAGCAGTTTAAGGTCATTTTTAAAAAGCATTTACATAAATTTTATCTTATACTCAAGCTTTGCTCTGTCTTGGATTCATTTAGAAGCTAAACAGAAGAGCAAGCTTATACATGCTTATAGTTAAAGATAACCCACATATTAAAAGAGCAGAGTCCCTGGCACAAAATATTTTTCCATTGTGTTAAAATGATTAACTGCTTTAAAATAAAAGATTATGCATACAGGGAGCTGATTGATATAAAAAACTTTGATTCCCTAATTTCTCAATCCATTAAGCTTTCATACTTCTACCAAAATATTTCACATCTATGTAAATGTCCGGCAAACTGCCAAGCATGCCGAGCTAAGAATTTGAGCTAAGAATAGCTGCACTGTTGAAGAGATAAACAAATGCTATGATTGGTCAAGATTCTTTCCTCCCTAGAAACTACGAATCCATTAAGGAAGTGACAAAAGATGGTTTAAGTGGACATTGCTTGATATAGTCAATTTATCCCTTTCACATTCAACTTGCAACAACAAATATCAATAATTAGAAGTACAATCAATTACTTAAACTTAAAAAAAAATACAAAAGTATCTCAATTACCATGACTGAAAACCTCCAGGGGGGTCGACAGAGCTTTTGGATTCGATGACTCCTTGCACAAATTGGATCTGTAGAAATTATTCCATATAGGAAAACAAATTAAACTCAAATCTTGTTTACTTTCCTTTATTTTCCATCTCTAAAAATTTCCAATCTATGAAAACTCAAAAGTGTTTTCCATGACACCAGGCATTGAGGACTCCTTAACCCTTTTTTTTTTTGGACAGAACAATTTAAAGACAGATATTAAGTCATATGAGGAGCACACTCTGAAAGGAATTTTAAAATGGTCCAAAGGATATAAATTTTGAAAGCTAATAATAATTTTGAAAACTTTTGAGCATATTGGTATCATTGTTGAAGCCTCAGCATCAAGTAAAAGGTAAAACATTTGTTATTTCATTAACTCTGGGCCTACATGCATCATGTTATATCACGTGGATTGATAGTTCAGTGGTTGATACATGCAATGACTTGAATAGCTGGTGTCTGGATAATGGGATTATTTCCAGGCTCCGTAGCCAAAGGATTGAGGTAAGTGAAAATATTTTATTGTCCCTCTGTGTTAGTGTTATTGTGTGATTTTATTGTTTTGGTTGGTTTGTCGGGCCAATTTAGTGTGGATGGATATCATGGGGGATCAGTACTTTTATAGCGAGGCGGAGGGAAGGGTCGAGGGGTCACCACCACCACCACCCCTTTCCTGAAAACTCAGAAACTGGTGATTTGTGGTGATGTTAACCTCTGAAATCGTACTCCAGGGCTTAAAATTAGCACTCGCTAATGAAAGGGAAGAAGGAAATCTGCAGGTAGGACTCAAACCGCGATTGCATTATTCTGTAAGTTGATTAATTAATAATCATGCACGCACTTTTGAAAAATCTTCAAAGGCAATGACATAAGGTGGATTGACAGCAAACTAAGAAAAGTGAGTATATAATTATTAACTGGAGGGTCATTGTTATTGATCTAATGAGCTGTGTCAAAGATCACTCTATTCACTTAAACAGCATCCATTCTCTTTCAAATGATTCTTCTCCAACCAGATGAGGTAAGTGTGGTAAAGTGCCTTACGTGAGCACACAAAATGATGGCGCAGGCAGGTATCCAACCCACAATGTTCACCATGGGAGTCTGACACCAAACCAACTGAGCCACCAAGCCCACAAAACAATCAGTGAAAAGATAATGGACAAACGGCCAAAGAGCAAAAAAAGACTAGACATTGGATCACATGGTCCAAAAGTTACAATAGTAAATCAGATGAAAATGAATAGCAAATAGTATAGACACAGTGCCGAGGTGAGTCAAAGCCATAGAGAGAAAGGAAAAA